>PVKC010008263.1:0-28357 GCA_004027635.1 Crocidura indochinensis | reverse complement strand
GAGATGCCGGGATCGAACCCAAGTCAATTCAGGTCAGCCATGCACAATGAAAGCACCCTACATGCTGTGCTATGTTCTGGCCCCAGCAATGAGATCTTAAGAAGAAAACCAAGGCATAAGGAGAACACAGGGTAAAAGAATTTTCCTAAAAATGAAGGTTTAAAGATTGCCATTGTGAAAACAAATAGGAAAATAAGGGATTTGTTTTTAAAATCTCTAAACAAAAGATTCATTATATACAGAAAATAATGAACTTTTCTCAATCACTTTTGATTCATAGAAAAAACTAAACTAAAGTGATAGATTTTTATAAAACAAGTTATTAAAATTCTCTATTATGAAAGAGAGCTTAGAATATAGCTAAATATTGCTAGGAGAAAAATTCATTGTTTAAACATTAAAAACAAAAATAAATCAAAAGTCACACTCAAATTTTGAAATGGAAATAATTTTAAATGTATATTTTTGTTTTCTATGTAATTTGAAAGCTACAATGAGAAGTATAATGGAATACATTGGGGGGGGCCAGGCAGTGGCCTGGAGGTAAGGTGCCTGCCTTGTCTGTGCTAACCTAGGATGGACCGCATTTCGATTCCCCGGTTCCCCATATGGTCCCCTGTGCCTGCCAGGAGCGACTTCTGAGCGAATAGCCAGGAGTAACCCCTGAGTGTCACTGGGTGTGGCTCAAAAACCAAAAAAAAAAAAAAAATGGAATGCATTGGGAAAAAATAATGATCAATTTTTTTTCAAAACTTGTCCTTGGCAGCTTAATTCTAAGTTTACTAGGAACATTCCTACTATTTTCCAGAGGAGTTAAACCAATCCACTATTTTTGAAACGTGTCATTCTCACTGGTGTGAGATATCTCATTGTTGTTTTAATCTGGATTTCCTTTATGTTATGTGATACTGAGCACTTTCTCGTGTGCCTATGGGGTGGATAGGATGGAAGCTGACATTATGGTTCCATGATTAAATTTATTTTTAATTGTTCCTAGGGTGGAATAAAGTGAAGATATTGATCCAATCAGACAAACTGGTAAACAAAGAAAAATAAGTGACTAAAATCCTAAGTAATACACTGCAGAGAAAAAAAATGGCCAAAGAAACACAAGAACATTTAAATAATCTTCACCTTTTCAAGGTAAACATAATTCACCAAAGTTGAGCCACTATGAGACAGACAATCTGAACTGATCATTTCTACTGAGTACACAAAGGTAATTCCCCAGAGCTAATACCCCAAAACACCACACCAGCTACCTTTTCAGGGAAGAACCACCAGACATCAGAGATAGGGTCACCTCAGGGATACTGAATTATTTCAAAGTAAAGGAGAATAAAACTTTCCTTAGTAAATAAGTAAAACTAATACGTATCTGCATGTGTGTGTATGTGCATACATGAGTGTATACATACAAGTACATATTCCATGGTATGTGTTTCTTCCAGGAATGCAAATTTAAGAAGTTCAATATTAGATTCAATATTAGGTTCAAAATTAGATAAGTTAGGAGGACTATCGATAATTTGGGATGTTTAAGGATATATATCGCATGTATTAAGCATCCCCAAGTGGTCTACTCATACCTACTTATACCAGCATATAAATGGCCTAGATGTGACACTACACTGCTGAATCATCCCAGGTCCACAGCTCCTGGAATACACAGTCACATATTTGGCTGTGAGATATCTCCAAATTTCACAATACTGACAGTCCAGGAGGAGCACAGAAAATCAGATGAGAAGGTTGGGTAGAAGCCCAATAAGCTCAAGGAGGGAAAACAATAGTACAGAAGGTTCAATTAGCATTTAACAGCTCAGTAAATCCTCAACAAAATGACTTCAGTTACACCATTATGGGATCATTGTCCTAACAAGCAAAAGAGAGTACACTATTTTATGCCTCCTAAGGGAGTAGATGGAAGAGGTCTAAACACTGCTGAGGTTAAGGTTAAGGTCACACAGGTGGTGAGAATGGTGTTAGAATATTGAATATCTGAAACGACTGTATTATGAACAATTTTGTAAAACACAGTGTTAAAATAAAGTTTCAAACATTTTTTAAAAAGAGAAAAATATATTTACCCAGTGCTAGAACACTATTACAGCAGGTAGAGGGTGCTTATATTATACACGGCAAACCTACGTTTAATTCCCAGCATCCCAAATGGTTCCCTGAGCCCCACCAAGAGTGGTTCCGAAGTGCAGAGCCAGGAGTAAGTCCTGAGCACCACAAGGTGTGATCCAAACACACACACACACACACACACACACACACACACACACACACACACACACACACACACAAATACGCACCTTATTCCAAAATTCAGCGCTGTACCTACCTAATGAAAAATATTACAAGCAATAGCAATAAGGCTGGAAAGAGACAAAGATGTTCAGTATTAATATTTAACACTGTGCAGAATGTACAAGTCAAAACAATTAGCAGAGAAATGATTTTAGAGATAGAAAATTTGAAGACTAACAGTATTTTCAGATTATGTCATTTGACCCTACCAAAAAATGTAACAAGAGAAGTATTAAAAAAACATAATTTATGACAGCAATCAGATCTAAAATACAAAGAAATGCTCAAAGTGCTGATATGGAAAAAAAATCAACAAAATGTGTGCGTTTGTCTCACACAATCAAATCAGTACCTCACACGAGTCAAACAACATACTGCTATGTCGATTACCAGCTACAAAATATATTATTAAGTAAGGACGGCAAAGTGAAAAAAGCTAAGGTGTACAATAAGAGGAAAGAACATGTTTTCGTATTTGTCTGGACATGCATAGAGAAACTCTGAAAGGAAACATACGTAGCTAATAATAATGATTACCTAATTGGAGATGGGTGGGAGGGCAGAAACAGGAAGCAAAGAGCTTGGCGGTAGAAGTGAAACCATCCTTTCTATATTTATACTATAAAATGCGTAACAAATTCAAACATTTAAATTAAATAAAATTAGTTTCAATTGAGGGTTTTCATAATGCTCATAGAAAAATCCACACAGGCATAAGATTTCTTAGCTTCAAATCTGTCCTTGTGCAAGGAGAGAAGTAGAATTTTTAAATCTGATTTGATTCTACTGACTTGGCTCTGTCAAAGTGAGGTACAAGATGTAGACTAAACTGGAAGAGAAGAGCTTATTCCTTCCTATGGACTTCCTGCTCACTTCCTCTGGACTTCTGGCTCACTTCCTATGGGCTTCCTGCTCACTTCCTGCACCTTCATGGATTTCCTGTTCACTTCCTATGGACTTCCTGCTCATTTCTTAAGGGCTTCCTTTTCACTGCTCCTATGTTTCCTGTTCTCATGTGTGCCAGTCTGGCCAGACATTATCTGGCAGGGGCACTTTCTGCCCATAGATACAACTAGCCCGGTGTGTGGCTTTTCCACCATTTTCTTTCCCTTAGAAACATCTGCCTAGACTTGCAAACAGTGATGAAGTCTATGATCGGCAACAAGGTCTCGCTCCCCTTGTTTTTAGTCTCAAAAATTCCCATCTCCTTTGCACCTATCCTAGGGTTACAGCTGATTCTTGAAATTGCTTGTCATAACATTTGAGTGTCCCCTTTCAGTATTTCTTTCATTAATCTCTGGTTAGCAATACACCATATAAGCAATCTGTTAAAATAAAATTATATGTTTTTTCTGTCTTCTTATGCAAATTGACTAACATAACAGTAAATCTTTGAATTTTTAAGCACATACCACTTATGAACTAGATTAAACACTTGTGAATATGGGTCTTCAGTTAATTAATAGGACTTAACAAAACAGCATCAGAATAAATCAGGAATCAAATAGTGTCTGTAGAAAGAATTGGTTTCCACTTAGAGTACCTGGACAGATTATTTCCTCACTCAGTATAATCACATTAAGGCAGCAACAGGAGACAGTGTGAAGACCCAGGGTTTGTTCTAGGCTAGTCTACTACCTATGGTATAAATCACCCTCTCCCCCCACCCCCAAAAAAAACTACACCCTATAGCCTTCCCACATAATGCCGATGTCATTAATATTACTTGAAGACACTTTTATAAGGTGGCATATTTCAGTTCTAAATTGGATTACCATGCAAAGCTGAGATTAACATTTAGTAGTGCATTTTCAAAGAAAAGTTTATTCGCTCATGACTTGAGTTCTGAAAAACCTGTCATTCTTTATGATTATTTACTGTATTACATGGTTGTAATAAGTGCAAAACTTATAAAAGACTGTTTTGTTTTGTTTTGCTTTTTTGTGGTTTTTGGGTCACACCCGGCAGTGCTCGGGGGTTACTCCTGGCTCCATGCTCAGAAATTGCTCCTGGCAGGCACGGGGGACCATATGGGGCACCGAGATTCGAACCAATGACCTTCTGCATGAAAGGCAAACGCCCTACCTCCATGCTATCTCCCGGGCCCCTATAAAAGACTGTTTTTTTGTTTTGTTTTGTTTTGTTTTGTTTTTTTGGTTTTTGGGTCACACCCGGCAGTGCTCAGGGGTTACTCCTGGCTCCATGCTCAGAAATTGCTCCTGGCAGGCACGGGGGACCATATGGGGCACCGGGATTCGAACTGATGACCTCTTGCATGAAAGGCAAACACCTTACCTCCATGCTATCTCTCGGGCTCCAAAAGACTGTTTTAAGTGCAAAAAAATTTGTAAAAACTGACTTGATAGCCTATAATTTTTTTCTTAGTAAATGTATCTAGAACACATTTCTAAAAAGCACATGTTCTATGAAGCCAATTTGTTTTATGTACTTATAGGCCCTTCAGAAACTATAAAGCCTTGGCCATGATACTTTGTTCACCAAATATCATTTATGAAAACATTCCCATTAATTAAAAATAAGAACTCAAGAAGAGCTACAACAGTACTGCCATCAGTATGTGCAGTTCAGTGCCCAGGGAAGAACTTAGAACTTCACACATGATAGGTCTGTGCCCTAGCACATGTGTCAGCTCCCCAGCCAACACATTCACTTTTAACACACTGACATTGGAGTGTACCACCAGTGGTTTACTCTTTGCTAGTTATCAGACTTAACATAAATTGCATTGTCAGCATCAATGTGATTAATTAAATAAATATCAATGCTATAGAATAAGATGAAATGAGGAAATAGAGCTGAAGATAGGAAAGGATTCTCTAAAGTCTCACTCCTCAGGACTGGATCGTACATCTTCCAAAAATGCAAACAGGAAGGAAAAAACAAACTGTCTTAATAGATTATGGGAGGCAGGAGATAGAGTTAGCAGCTTCCATTATTTCACAAAGGTGGAGCAGAGATCAGACTCACAGATAACAAGCCTCTCTCCACCACCAACTCATTAACCAACTCTGATTGCCCTCGTTAAGTCACACAAGCGGGTGTCCATGAACACCTGGAGGCCAGCCTTTCATAACAAATGCCATCTACTGAACTACATTCACCACTGGACTCTCAGTGGACTCAGACTATCGTAAAATACTAACATATTAGTCACTGAAATTGCCTATTCTAGAAACTTCTATTTTCTGCTAATATTTTACCAAGAAGCAAAAAATCGTGGGCTAATGTTATACCAAAGAGTTTGAATATACAGGACACATATATAAATGTATATATGCATCACAAAGACAAACAGAAACAGTAGATAAGCACTGAACATTAATAGAGATGTTCTAATGCTATCTCCATAACTCAAAAACTTAGACAACACAAAGTAGCTCCCCAATCTGATCTTGCATCTGAATCACTTAAGAGCTATTTAAAAGTGGTAGATTCTAGACCTTTGCTCTAGGAAGAGTAAAATAGAGTTTCCTTGGAACACAGCCAGTTTGCTGGTGCCAGACAGGCTGGTCCAACCGTGGACTAGCCTTTAGAGACCACTGGTCTAGTAGCGGGATGAAAAGGCTTATAATCTGTTTTATGTTTTTATCTTCATTTTTATTTAATTAGGATCACACATGGTGGTTCAAGGTAGGTCACTGAGTGTGAGACAAACATAAGGCCTCATGCACCTGAGGCAAGTGCTTCATCACTTGGACCAGCCACCTGCCCTGGGATCCACCTCAGAAAGCCTCAGTCCTCAAGGCATGATGAAAAGCCCTGGCAACAATTCACTCTCCCTCTCTACCCATCAACTTTCTTTTGTTATATGAAATAATAATCCTGTAGGCAGTGAGAAAAGTCACACACAGGAAATACAAATGCACATTAAGCCCACATGTAACTTAAAGTCACTATAATGAAAACTGGTCAAAATCAGGAATACACTAGAAGCTGGCACTCATGAATATTCATATAGTTAGTTCAAAATATATGTTCCACCAAACCAAATCATGTCCTACAAGTTATTTTCAAAGGACAGACAGAAAAGAAAACCTTTATACCAGGAGTACTTTGACAAAGGCAAGTTTTACATGCTGAGGATCCCTTCCCCTAAAATGATGAAGAAACTATCCTCTGGATTCCTGCTGTTGGGATGAATGGACATTGTGTCTCTACACTGTCACATTTTTCCCTTCAGCTCCAGATCCCAAATCATTCCACTCAGTACCAACTTCTCACTGAGTCACTTAGTTGAAATCTTCCATTCTATTTGTGAAAAAAAAAATGGTCTTAGAGAAGGCTGGGAAAGCCAAACTCACATGGTAAAAGCTGGTAAGGCCTTGGTAGGAAACTAACTTGCAAGTTCTCAGTTTCTCAGTTTCTGAGCTTACCATTACCTTTTCGCTCCAATACTAATTGCCAAAAAAATGAGAAGCCTCAGCCAGAAAATATGGGATGAATTTCTGATGGCTTCCAATTCCTCAAACTGATCAGCCACTGTTTCATAAAAGAAATAAGTATGCTTAACATCTTAAGGCCTTTTAAACCCACAATTTAAAATTCTTTCAAACCAAAGTTCCTTCCTTCCAACCCCTGCCTTCACTAAATCATCATTATATCCACTTCTTTGTTTTCACTGACTTAGGGTGGGGGAGAGCAAATGACACATCTATTTTTTAGAAAAGAAAATCTACTGCTAAGTGTCTATAAGAATTTTTTCCTCTCTAATTGTGAGGGCTGGGGGTCCCCTTTGCCTATTATTTATCCGGGTTACATATCCTTTTTTCTTGCTCCTTTTGTGGCACCATGATCTATTTAATGCAAAACATTCATTCTAAAATTACAATGGTGATTTATCAATTGCTGTGCGCTAATCAACCCATTTGCTTTCTCACAGAGCTGCAGAAAAGCTTATGTCATGCAGACGCACGGATCTTTCAAAGCAATCTAATTGAATTTCATGGCCAAGAGCCTTGCCGGACACGTGATTCCCAGTGCAGCTCCGTGCCAGACACTGCAGAGCTTTACATAATCCCGTGCTGCTGTTGGCACGGGACACCTTCTAAGCCGCCTCAGCACTGTGCGGTCTCCTCCAACCATGTCCTGCAGTTTTAATCTGCACAGCATGCTCACATGGACGGTCACATGTTCTCAGACCTTCTGAACCACAGGGAAGGCAGAGACCTTTACCCAATGGGTAGAAACAGCGCATTAACGCCAGTCATGCACACATAGAGACTCCACAGACCAGGAAAGAATTCACATCTAACTCTGTGGCAGGTAGAAAGCAAGCTAGAGAGAAATAGCTAACATGCTGCTTTTCAGATATTATATGATCTCATATAATTCATATATGTGTCTACTCCCAATTCCTGCTGGGAGTTAATTAGCAAGACCCCAGCTCCTGACACGGAGCTCCAAAATCCCTTGGAACTTCCTGGGTTTTATCATCGTTATTCATGGCAGTGTCCCTCATTCTAATGAGGTGATAGATGGGATTCTTCACCAGCCAATCTGAGCTATGATTAGAACTTTGAAATGTGCAGCCTCCATCACCTTTTCTCTGAATGAAGGTAAGGGCTGGAAACTGGTTAACGGAGCGTGCTCAGTAATGAAGCTTCTATTCAAACCCCTTCTGCCAAAAGACATGTGAAAAAATGTTATGCATCACTGATCATCAGGGAAATGCCAATCAAAACAAGGAGGTACTGCCTCATACCTTTGAGACTGGCACATATCATAGATAATGAAAACAACCAGTGAGGGCAGAGATGTGGGGGGAAAAGATCACTGCTGGTGGTCCAGCCTTTCTGGAAAACAATATGACACATTTCAAAAAATGAGAAACTGAGCTTTCATTGGTAGGACCCAGTAATTCCACTACTTGGTACCTAACTCAAGGGCCTTAAAACTACTTTAAAAAGTCATCTGCTACTGAGATTCCTAGATACAGAGGTCTGATTTCATTACCCAAGATGGAGTAGAAGTCTTCCAAACACCACAAAAGCACCACCGGGAGAGTAATTGAACTTGAATGGAGCCTATAGTTAATCCCGTGACAATATACTCCAAGGGTGAAGAAACCCCACAACGCTTAGGTCAAGAAAATTCCTTTTCGAATGACCCCAATATTTACTGTGCCAGTGCAGGAGAGGAAAAAAAAGGCACAAAGCACAAAACATTTTTATTTATTTATTTATTTATTTTATTTTTTATATATTATTTTTTCTTATTTTTATTTACCTATCTAGTTTTTGTCGATTTCTTTGCTTTGGAGTGGGTATTGAAGTTGTTGTCCCCATATATAGTTATATGTTTTTTTTTCTTCTTTTCGTTTCTTTCTTTATGTGTTTTGCCATATTTGCTAACTCAAGACCATGGCTTTTATTGTGATGCCTATCATTATCGCTGGAATGCTCACTGGATATTTGACACTTCTTTTTGTACTGTTGGGGTGTTTCACCTTCTTTTTCTCCTTCGTCTCTCAAACCTATGATGAGAGCCTCTAGAAGGATTCTGCCCATTTTCCGCATATTAGACTTTTACCCCAGTTTACTACTTTTCTCTTCTTCAAACAAAACCACACAACTTGAACTAGTTCAAGTCCTGCCTCCCAGTTAGAGGGGAAAATAAGGGAAGCACCAAGACCAAGACTACTAAGTAGTAAGCTAGGTACAGAAGGGATCACATATTCTAGCAGCCCCGGGGAGGAGGGAGGAGAATATGGGAGGTAGGACGAACACGGAGGTGTAGGGAGGACAAATCAGGAGGAGCCCCCCTGATTTATGTAAACATGTACCTATAATATTATTGTCAACAATATGTAAGCCACTATGATCAAAATAAAAATTATATTTAAAAAAAGTCATCTGCACTCATGTGCTCAATGTAGCACTATTCACAAGAGCCAAAATCTGGAAACAACCCAAGTGTTCAAGAACAAACAAGTGGATAAAGAAACTATGATACATATTATATACAACAGAAGACTATTTAGCTCTAAAAAAGGTTGAAATCATGTAATTTATGGCTAAGTGAATGAATATGGGGAGCATCATGCTGAGTATGGCCCACTTAGAGAGGGACAGGTACAGAATGATTGACTTCTTATATAAAGTACAAAGAAACATAATAAAGGAATAACAAATGCCCAAAGGCAACAGAAACTGAGAAGTTCTGGGAGGAATAGTGGGGACATACAGTAAGACTAATAGGACAGGAACAAAAGGTAGATGGTTTGGTATTGGCTTGTTTTCAGCATGAAACTCTACAAATAATAGGTTTGTAAGCCATGGTGCCTAAAAATAAAAATAAAATTATTAAATCTGGGTGCTCAGAGAGTGGGATAAATTAACCAGCTCTATGGCATCATCATTTATAACCTTAGAGAAAAGCTGGAGAATTTCAAACCTGGTACAAAAATGACCATGGCTACCACAAGGAGATATAGACACAAAAAAAGCAGTAAGGGTCATGAAAGAGACTCTCGTGTTCCTACCAACCTTCTTCTCCCTGAAACCACCCAACAGTCGACCCTAATGCTCTTGAATGCATGATAACTTCCTTTGAGTTACTTACTATCAGCTTAGAGTTTATGACAAACACCAAATGTCCACCCTGCTCAAGAGAAATGACTCAGGGATATATTTCATAACTACTTGCAAAACTACACTCTCAGTTGCATTACCTCTCAGACTAGACTCTCTCCCATGGCACTGTGCACCATTAACCACCCAATCTCTTTCTTTCTCTCACTGTATACCATTAACCACCCAAATATCTTTCTCTCCCTCTCTCCCCCTCTCCCTCTCAGCCAGTATATTCCTTCAGCAGCTTCTTGTTAGCTGACTACAAAGTGAATTCCACTCCCACAGCCTTGATTTTAGATGTTCTAAAAGTTCACTATAATTTTCAAACAGGTATGTGCCCAATACAAATAAAATAAGATTTATGCACCACATAAAGTTATTACTGCCACCAAGACCCAAAGCACACTCTGGGCTATTCTGCACCTGCCCCCTGTTCTGTCCTCCCACTGGGCTGGCATTTTCTCTGGAACATTCACTGTATCACACCTACTTATTGCCACTTACTGCCACAGTTCTAGATTCACTCTGTCTGCCTCCTTGGAACACAATTTGTCCTTAACAAAACAATAAGTACTCTGGCTCCAACTCCAAGCTCACATTCTGCTTATATAAGCTGCATTCTTTACTCATTTTAAGAATGTTTACTGAGTCATCCAAGACATGCATACACACTGTAGACACGATGATAAATACAAAAGACAAGTTTCTTACCCTGACGGATTTGCAGGCCTATGGAGAGACGCATTAAGTAAACAATAACTAAGAAATAAGACTAGATATTTGCACTGTCTAAAATAAACTAAGGAGAAAATAAGGCATTAGAATAGGGAATGGGTGCGGAAAGTTATGCTAGCTAGAATAGTCAAGAACAGGATTTGAGCTGAGAATAGGATGCCTGAGCTGACACTCAAAGGCTAAGAAGGATCAGCATATAGTGACAGGAACAGCATTTCAGGGAGAAAGAAGAGCAATTGCAAAGCCTCTAAATGGAAAGAGGGGATCTAGTCTGAAGAACAATGTGGACACCAGGGTGACTACTCTCTAGGAAATGAGGGAGAAAGTTTAAGATATGGCACAAGTGGATCCTCCAATAAAGAGTTTTGTTTTGGAGAAAATCATCCAAGAGCTTTAGTGGGAAGTAAGGCTGCACCCCTTTGACATAGGGAGTGTAACCACTCTATGATATGAACAGCATGTGGTGACAAACAGTGGGACCAGAGATGAATCAAGAGGCATCATGACAGTGCAGAAGAGAGATGGAAATGGCAGGGGTTAGGAGAATGGGCTTAGGCTAAAAGCTAGCAGGGTAGCAGGGCTAGAAAGAAATGTTCAAGAAATGTCTCTAGGTACCATCATGTGTCCAGTGAACACATTTACTGATTGGGTGAGGTATGCAGAGGAATCAAGAATGGTACCCAAGGTGTGAATGAGCAACTCAGGGTAGGGCACTAAAGCAACTTAACTAATTAGGAGAATACACTAGAAAGCTGCACCTACTCAGTGGTCACAGTATTTGAGGCCCAGCTGAATTCTATACCCTTTTTTAAACTACCTAGAAAATTCCCTTCCAAAGTCCATATTGATCTATTGCTGCAAAGTTCATGGTAGCATTCATTTTTAGTGTCTCAACCTTTATGAATAATTCCTGGGAAATGTCTTACAGCTTTTCCAAATCTGTCAAAAATGTCTTAGATGCATGACTTAGCATTCTGCCTCCAACACATAAAATTACCTAGCAGATACCCTAGGTTTGACTCAGGGTGCTTCCTTTACACACAGATATACACAGCATGCACTGAAGCACTAACTTCTTGTGGGCAGACAACTGATATTTCTGGTACTTTGAAGACGGGAATTTACTGTAGTTTGCATGAAGTCATTTGTGATGAATGCTCGAGGTTTATGATGGAGAGTACTATGCTTAAAAGTGGCTTTAGCACTGCATCTGTGATTACTATTGTCCTGAGGCAATTGAACAGTTCCCATCTGGGGGGATGGAAATCAAATGAAAAGATCCTTTAGCTTACTGATGAAGATATATAACTGTACAGCTATAGACTGATGGGGGAAAATCAGTTCCACACATTCATTTTATAAAAATTGTCCTTCATCTGTCTTAATTCACATACACTATTCTAGTAGTTATCAAAATCACAAAAGAACAGATCTAGCATCTGAGAAACTGGCAGTTACATGTACTTCATAACAATAAATTCATGGTATATTCATAATAGAGCTTTTGGGGGGGGTAAGGTCTATTGCTTTACACCAGTGGTCCTCAAACTATGGCCCACAGGCCACATATTGTATTTGTTCCCGTTTTGTTTCTTCACATTAAAATAAGATGTATGCGGTGTGCATAGGAATTTGTTCGTAATTTTTGTTTTTACTATAGTTTGGCCCTCCAATGGTCTGAGGGACAGTGAACTGGGCCCCTGTTTAAAAAATTTGAGGACCCCTCCTACACAATAAGTGTTTCTTTGTAGATACACATATAACTATATGTATATAACTATTTGTATATGTATAACACAAATAGCAATTTCCATCAAAATGTGAATTTAGCAGATAATGACAATGAATTCTATCATCTATTCCTTCTCCAAATTGCAAGGTTCTTATTTCATTTTCCATCCACATTATATCTCTGGGAGTTAGCACACAGAAGCCATTTCAGAATTATTTTTGCCTTATAATCTTATGGTGTGGCTTAAGTCTACTGTCTATTTCTGAACAATTATTTATTTATGTTTCCAGACTTTATATTCCAATTTGTCACCTCAAGAATCAAAATGCAGGGTTGGAGAGAGAGCAGAGGGGAAAAGCATTTGCTTTGCCCTACTTTGATGACCAGGGCCCCAAAGGGCACAGAGCCAGAAGTAAATCCTGGGCATCACTAGGTATGGCCCCACAACAAAATCAACAAAGAGGAGATATCAAAATCTAGATATCAAAATCAAAAAAGCCTTAGAAAACAGAATTCAAATACCACTGGTTACAAGGCAGCAGGTTTTTTTTACTAAACCTGACCTGACAGCTGAGATCTCTAGGCCCAGGTTTCCCAATATGCAGGGTAGGATCATTGCCCAAAGTCCCAGATAGGGAGCCCAGCACTGACCAAGTCACTGCAGTGTCATACTTAACAGATGTGGGAGCCCGAGGGTTAAACACATTTTAAATCGCTACTTATTGTCTAGACTCTAGATCCATGGATGATGTCTATTTTTTCATTCTTTTAGAGTTCAAAAGCCAAATCAGAAACACTAAAGAAAGACCTAAAAGCACAGGAATAACTTGAAAGTACATGGGTCATGATCTTGGTGCCCAAGTATCCATCATGGCAAATGATGTTTTTTTCCTGAAACCTCATTTTTTGTGTTGCCAACATCAATGATCTTCACTGATACCATTCACTGTGATTTGTTTTTCCCATGCATCCTGGGACTTTTTCCTTCCTGTAGGATCAGGAGTAAATGTGGGAAAGGACTCTCTGGTCCTCTGAAGCTCAACAGAAGAGATGAACAGTGAAATCAACATGCAGTGGGCTACCACCTGCAACAAGGAGCATATTCTGCCTTCTTTCATTGTCTGGAATCTACCTTCTGTCAACATCACCCAGCTCAACTCTGCCTCTAAGCTCTCTCTGAGTAGAGTCAGGAACTAGATGTCTACTCTGAAATAGGACTCTGATCCTGAGCACATGTACTGCTTTCATCAAATGCCATAGTTTGACTATAGGGGATAGAGAGAACATAATGGTTCTTTTATCCAATCACTTGATTTCTCACTTTGGGCTTTCTTCATGAATACCACCTAATTTATAAACATAAAATCATAAAAAGCTACAGTTAACAAAGAGGAACTGATGATAGAGCAAAGGCTCAAAAATATCCTTTAAGTAAGCAATTTTAGGATTCAACTTAAGTCCACTTTTAGCATCTTAACTGAACATATTTAGATTTGGATCCAGCCACTGAATGCTCAAATGTACTGGTTACAATAAATCAGTGACAACAAATTGTTTTTAGCTTAACTACCCTGATGACAAGAGCAAAGATAAAAATCTGAGAAGAACACCAGTTCACTGCTGCGTGCGATTCTCTTGAATGACCCCCGATACTCACTGGACTTTCCAAAGGGATCTCACTGCATTCTGCCCATTAAAATATGTGCACAAAAGTGAAGCATAAAGGAGGACAAGATGCCTTAGTGCTTTGTAGAGAGAACACTTCAGTCAGTATGTTGAAAGCCACAGCAATGAGGCAGGTGGCTCTTGAAGTTCAAATTCTCCCTTGAACATGTATCTCACCCGCTCATCTGTCTCTTGGCTTGCTTCTGTGATCTTTGTTCTTCCTTGAACCTCCCTCCCATCATCCCTGACAGCTTTCTAAGTTTCGTTCAATAAAAACTATCTTGCTTCACAAAAAGAAAAAAGAAGGAGGTAAATAATAAAATCAGACCAAAGATTTCCACATCAAACCTGTTGTCCACCTCTGCCTACTCATGCACTAAAGACATAGGGCATGCGTGATTTCAAAGACCCCAACTGAGAGCAACTCAGAGCTGACCAGGTATAAGTACTGGGTTGGCTAAAGCTGCTGGATATTTGACTCCTCCTGCTCCTGCCTCCGATTCATCATACAGTACAGGCTGTTCCTCCCTTAAGGCCTAACTCGACTTTGCCAGGAAGACTTTCTCACGTGTACCTTCGTTTTTCTGCCACCATATTCTATGCCTCATGTCTACTCTAGTTACAGCTAGGCTAAAAAAAAAAAAAAAAATCCATCAGTCTGATCTAAGAAACCCTATTCTCATGCACGCCACGAGTGAAAAGAGCCGGCACATGGAGTCTCATGGGAAACTGCATCAGTATCCTACAAATAGGCTTCGAAATCCTCACACAGCCATATAGTCACTGGTTTGAGGACAGAGGAGAAATTACACTGTGAGAGGATCTTGACGTTTATTTTTCTGAAGCTTTTGTTAGCGTAAGAGAACTGGTTTAGTACACACAGGAACAAGAAAAACCTGACAGCAGGAACAATTAGATAATGCTTCTTTAAAATACGGGGAGAGCACACCAGATACCACTATATTTACCAAGTCTGTTGGCAGTAGAGACAAAGGGACCAGCCTGTCACCATCCTCTCCACCCAGGGGAACAAGGGATCAAGGTCAGGCTGTCACCATAGGTTCCAAGACTGGGCCTGTGTGTGTAAGTTTTTAAATTCACTTGATTTTTATGTGGATATTTGAAATAAATATTTAAGAAACTGGCTGTTTTGCAAAGTAAACAGTGAAAGTGTGCAACTTGTACCAATACTTATAAAGAGTCTTTAGCATGTCCAGAAAGGTACATTTTTCAATGTAGGACATGAGTGTATATTTTGCTGAGAACAGAATGATCCCTTGTTAACATAATACTTCATAATGTTCTATAAGTGAATTTGTAGCAAATATGAAGATGCCATGGATCCAATCTGAAACCTATCATGCTATATAACTGGGCTAACACATTGTCCAAAGGGTCAGAAAAGAACTGACATGCTCAGAAAGTTAGTCCAACTGCACTGTGAACTACCTGCCATCCAAGAGATAGTCAAGGGGACAGAGAGGCAGCACGAGGGCTAAGGAACTTGCCTTGTACACAATCATCCTCGGTCTGATCCCTGACTTTCCTTATGTTCCCCCAATCCCCACCAGAAATGATCACTGAGTAGATACTGGGAAAAAAACCCTGTGTGCCACCGCCAAAATAATCAAAATTAAAAAATTAAATATGACCCATGATTAAGTCTTTTTTTTTTTCCTCTGAAACCACTTAGCTAGACAATGCTTCCTTTCTATGCTCTGGTATCTCTCAGTTTACCTATAAACTCATGTTCTTTCCAGGTCAATTCAAGCTAGGAGACAAGAGGAAAACAAGTACCCACTCTATAGCTAGGAACTAATCTAAACTTAACAAATCTTCCTCAGTCTGGATGTGGGGACATCAGCAATCTTTCCAGTGCCTGTCAGCTGTGACCCCCCCACACACACACACATACACTATTCATAAGCACTGTGCATGCTCCTATGAGTACAGGGCTCATCTTTAATATGAGAAATTGAGGGGGTTTCATGCTGCAAGGCATCACATCCCCCAATACCAACACTCACTTATATTTCTCAGAAGCATGCTTGGAGAGAGTCTTTAAGCAAGAAATAAAACCAGGACACTGGGATGGTGTCATCCACCCACAGGAGCTGGGTTCCAAAGAGGACTCTCAGTCAGGCAGAGAGAAGGCATTGGGAGAAGGTGGTATCTCTGAGTAAGGTGAGAGGCCCTCAAAGACCTTTCCTTCAGGAGGAGGCTCCAGAATTCTGAAGAAGAAATTCAGTCCACAGTTGCCAATCTTGGGTGCCTTGTCATAGCCTCCCCATGATATGAGGAAACATGGTTCTCACCGCATCTGGCTGCAGCAAATAGTACAGAACAGGTAGCAGGGTATTCAGCGCTGCTGGTGGTAACCAAACCATGTGAGGAACACAGAACTTGGTTCCAAACTCTAGAACCACAGGGGCCCCAATACCACATCACATTAGGTAGGGACCACTCAGCGGCAAGATGCCAGGAGCATGTTACCCACTCCTAAACTCCTGTCCCATTTCCTGAGCTCTCCTTTCTCCCACAAACAGTGGCTCAGCAGTGATGTCTCTTCCAGTGTGTGGCCCAAACTGACAGGCAGTGGCATTACAGGGATGTCCAGTATGGGAAACTACAGAGGGAGAAAGAAGAGGCTTCTGCCAGCAAGCCCAGACCACCAAGTAGGAGCTAGTCTCTGAACCCCCAGCACAGCCTAGGAAAGAGTGATGTACCAGACTCTCTCCATTTTAGGGTGGGATTCTGGCACAAGTCTACCACAGTGCTAGGTAAGTCAGGTCTCACCCATCAGTCAGCGCATCACTGTGTCTCCTCCAACAACAGAACATTCTAAGAACAAGCCCAAACCTTTTCTGAAAACTTTCCAAGACCCTGAAAGACCAGAAAATCTGTCCTTGCATGAATCAGAGTCAATGTTGAACACACTGAATACCCAACGGCACCACAGTCTGGAAATCTTCCTTCCAGTATCATTGTTGGTTCTGCACAGACAACTCAGCTAACAGATCTGCAGACCAAGTACCTCAGGAAAGTGCTGCTCATTCTTTGGGCTAAAGTATGCTCTATTAATTGAGTAATAACCCAAGTGGCTTAAATGGGTTGAATTACTCACCCATAGAGGCAACAGTAAAATAAATTAGGAGCTACCAAGTATGATAGAAATGAGCCCCCAGAGCTACATGCAGCCCTTACAATGCTATCTATTCCCCGTGTTACTTCAAATGGGAGAGATCACAGACTGCACCAACGTATCCAGTCATTAAATGTTCCCCTTTGGTGAAAGATGGACACACTAGACTATCCTCCACAGGCTTTTCAATTATCTCCTGCAACAGTACCATTGGAAATCCGTATGCCTGGAAAGCTACTAGCAAACATTTTCAATAGCGATTAGTACTTCCATTCCAACTCAGGATTCAGCTGATCATCTCACACTGAGAAGGAAGTCTGCAATCCTGGACCTAAATCAATGTGGTACGATGGCACAGTGAGCTCTTGCACCTTGGTGAAATCCTGCCAAGGGCAAATGTCAAAGATTCCCCATGACCCATTAAGGCAGAAATGCCATCCCAATAGCAATGCATTTAAGTAAGCAAAGCATGAACAGAAATGCTTCAAGAGTCCAAGAAAACCCCCAAAGTCTTGTGAATTAGAAGTTGTAAACACTCACTTTTAAAATTGGGATTGTACCCAAGTGTTTCTTTGGTTGTTTTACAGGATTTTTTGTTCATTTGGTTTTGGTTTTTTGCTCAGTTTTGTATTCATACATGGCAGTGCTCAGGGCTTAATCTTGTCTTTGTACTTAGGGATCATGCCTAGTAGTGCTCAGGGGACTCTATAAGATGCCAGGGAGCAAACCCATGTCAGACACATGCAAAGGAAGTATTTTAACTTGCTGTCCTATCTCTACTTCCAAAATTTTTCCTAAGGAATTCCTCAGTGGTTAGAGGAATTCATTTAAGCAATCACTTGAAAACGGTGCCTGTAAAGAAAAATCCAAAAGAACAACGTCTGCCAGTTAGGATTTAAAAGATAAATATTTATGAAAACAATTGGCAAACAACAGCCTGTGATCCAGAAATGAGATTATGGCAGCAGGTGTCTTGTCAAGAGGCTGCCGACAGTGAGAAGAAACACAGTCCATCCTTCTGCTTTCAAAGCCACAGTCCTTCCAAGCACAGTGTGCGTAGAATGAGTAGAAGCTGTGTTTTGAGAGGCAGTTTAGAGCCAAGATTCCAGGTTTCTTTTGGAAAAGGGTAGAGAATGCAATTGGAGGAACAGAGGTAGAAAACCAGCCAAGGAACTTCAGCAACCCAAATATCTCCATCTGCCCAGAAGAAAGAGCAGAGGAAATAAAGAAGCAATCACAGAAGAAATCACAGAAGAGAGGTCAAGGGCTATGCTGGCTGCCTGGGTCCCCACCCCCAATCTCTTGGCATAAAAACAGTCCTAGGAGAAATTTCTCCTAGGAGATCTGGACTGCTTGCTTCCAGGTTGTTTCATAAGGTCTGTTTCTTATTCCCCCACTCCATGATTTGACCATGAAGCTGATGGTTCACAGGAAAGTAAGTGAGCTCCAGGGAAACTGGAGGGGTCAAAGGTTCTGATGGAGTCAAAGTGCAGCCTCGTGGGAGCTGTTTACCAAGCAAGCAGCATGGGCCAGGTCTCAGGAAACAGATCAGCTTTGTTCCAGCCTCTGAACTCCCTGTGATGGATACATCCAAGGTGTTCTGGAAGACAGGCACCGATGAACACAGGATAGGATCAGGAATGATGCCAAGGACTAGTAGCATGGCCTACCAATGACCCTGATGATGGTAAGCTTAGGGGTGGACTCACAGGATACAAGTCTACTTGTGGAGTCTTGCAGGGTGGAAGAGACACAGACAGGTGTCCAGATGGTGGAATCAGAGTCTAAAGCTCAGATGAGGAGATTTGAGAGAGAGGAGAGGGTGGGTGAGGGTAAGGGATGGTCTCCACATAGTATGTGATAGAGGATGGGAGCCATCAGTCAGTGTTGCTGAGAAAGAGAGCGCCAGGGACATGTGGAAAAGAAAGGGTCTCGGGTTTGTGCTCAGGGTGGGGGTGGGGCCCTGCAGGACTGAAGAGGGGTGGAAAGCAGTGGAGGGTATAGGTGAGCACTCTGCCCCAAACTATGAAAGGTGGCAGTTGGATAGCCCCAGTCTTCACTGGGGCTCAATCCAAGGGTCATCACAACCTGCCAAGCGGAGGGAACTTGGTGACGTAGGAGTGTGAAGAGTCAGTTTCAGTCGCCTTGATAAAAAGCCTCATACCAGGGCCTCTACAGAAGCAGTGGAGAGCAAGATTCCTGCTGCTTCCCATGGATCATGGCACCCATCAGGACTCAACTCCCTCTCGGGATGGGTCTGGGGGTGAGTCAGCACCTACCCCAACCCCAGACATGTCAGCAGCCATGAATGTTAGTAAAATTTTAATGATTCCTTTCTCTCATTTTGATGGTTCTGTGCCATGAACACTCTAAGCAAAGGGTAGATATCCCCTGGCTCCCTGCTTCCATAACCAAAGAGAAGCAATCTATAATTTGAGGTGTATTTATTTGGGGGTGGGGGAGGGATTGAGAGTTTTAGACACACTTAGCGATGCTCAAGAGCAACTCCTAGCTCTGTTTGGGGATCCCTCCCAGTGTGACTCAGGGGATAAACCAGGGTTGACTGAGAGCAAGCAAAACAAATGCTTTAACCCCTATCCAGGGGTCCTTAAACTTTTTAAGCAGGGGGCCAGTTCACTGTCCCTCAGATCATTGGAGGCCAGACTATAGTAAAAACAAAAACTATGAACAAATTCCTATGCACACTGCATATATCTTATTTTGAAGTGAAGAAACAAAATGGGAACAAATACAGTATGTGGCCCGCGGGCCATAGTTTGAGGACCACTGCGAGTATCTCTATGATCCTAACTTGAGTTTTAAGGAAAGACTACCAGAAGGCGAAAACAGCTAAGAAAAGGGCACTGAGGAAGCTGCAAATGTTCAAAATGGCGTGGCTAGAAACAACGTGTGTTAAAAATCACTGAAAGTATGAAAGTAATTAAGATGTTCAAGCCCCAGATGGAAGAGGCAGAAACCAGTGTGACTGGAAAAGTCAGTAACTGGGGAGGTTGAAAGTGAACCAACAAAAAATGCCTACTTCACAGTGGCTAGAGATCTTGCCAGGGGCCACCAGGACTCTCCAAGGTGGTGTTAGTACAGCATGGGAGATAGAGGGAACTCAGGGGTGTCTGCATGAGAGGCATGTGTTCATGACATGCACTACAATTACATATCCAAGAAAAGCTTCCCCTGGCTCAATGGTATGGGGTCACAGAACTTTCGAAGTTCAGGGATGATTGCAAACCAAGTCACATGAAGTTAGAAGAAGCTAATCATGGAATGGTCCCTGGAGGGTAGGTTATAATGAAGTAACATAAAAACCTAATAATGTGTTCATTTTAGTACATGAGTTAACATGATAATTCAACAATATGTTCATCTTAGTTCCACTCCCTTTATTCTTCTGTTTTTCATTTTGTTGTCCAAGTTTATTTGCTTAATCCCAATATCATTTTCACACAGATTATTAACTACCAAATGCCTTGTGTTCACAATAAGTTATTTTCAAATCAAAAATAAAAGATTAGCTGCAATAATTTTTTTCGTGCTGAGGAAATAAAACTTGTTATCTTATTAAGGAATATTTGGTTGATTTGATTATTGATTCTATTTTCATTGTGATCTTTTTGGCATGAATCCATACAGAACCACGGCACGTCTCCCAAAATAGAGATGTAATAATGTTACCCTAGAATATTTTGAAATGAAAAAAGAAAGGAGGGAGACGGGAGGTGGCGCAGGAGGTAAGGTGCCTGCTGCCTTGCCTAGGACGGACCACGGTTTGATCCCCCGGTTCCCATATGGTCCCCCGTGCCTGCCAGGAGCGACTTCTGAGCGCGTAGCCAGGAGTAACCCCTGAGCATCACTGGGTATGGCCCAAAAAACCAAAAAAAAAAAAAAAAAAGAAAAGAAAGGAAAAGTACAACTAAGAACTTAAAGTGTGGGGCTAAAAATAAAATTATGGTATCTATAGTACACTTCTGGTAAGCCTAAAGAGAGAGTGCCAGCCCAGCAACTTCCAGAGGCAATTGCCTTGTTTAAATGGTCAATCAGTATGACTAGATAAAAATACATAATAAAAATTCAAAAGTAGAAGAGTATGATGATTATGCTCCTAATATGTTTTCTTATTATAAGGGTATGTCAACATATTTTTCTATTTCCAACAATTTAGCTACTGTGTTAAAACAAAGACACAATAGGGGCTAGAGAGATAGCACAGCGGTAAGGCATTTGCTTGCATGCAGAAGGACAGTGGTTCGAATGTCAGCATCCCATATGGTCCCCCGAGCCTGCTGTGGGGGGAGAGGGTATTTCTGAGTGTAGAGCCAGGAGTGATCCCTGAGTGCTGCTGGGTATGACCCAGAAAACGAAAACCAGGTCGGCGAGGTGGCGCTAGAGGTAAGGTGTCTGCCTTGCAAGCGATAGCCAACGAAGGACCGCATTTTGATCTCTGGCATCCCATATGGTCCCCCCAAGCCAGGGGCAATTTATGAGCGCTAAGCCAGGAGTAACCCCTGAGCATCAAATGGGTGTGGCCCAAAAAACCCCAAAAAAAATCCCAAAAAATAAAATAAAGACACAATAGGAAAATAATTAAGATAGCACGTCTTTCTTACAAAACTTATTTTATCTGGTTTAAAACAACTGTAGAGCGCCTAGAGAGATAGCACAGTGGTATGGCATTTGTCTTGTATGTGGCTGACTCAGAATGGACCTGGGTTCAATTCCAAGCATCCCATATGGTTCCTGAGCCTACCAGGAGCAATTTCTTAGCCCAGAGCCAGGAGTAACCCCTTAGCACCACCTGGTATGACCAAAAAACAAATAAATAAATATATAAATAAATATATTAATAAATAAAACAACTGTAAAACATTGAAAAACTACATTCACCTCTAGAAAAAAATCTAAAATAATGCAGCTGAGGTTAAAGGTGAAATTTATTTTCTGCAAAAAAAAACAGTTATTATCAAATTCATAAGCAATAGTACATTCTATGTAGCAATTCTACTTAACTGTGTAAAAGTGTCGACCAAGTAGAGTCTATACAGAGCAGGTGAATGGCTGTGTACAGACTTTTCATAAGAGGAGCTGGCTATGATTTAGAAATCTGCAGGAAACACTATTCCTACGAGGATTGACAGGCTGCCTCGTTTATAGAGGAGTTCAGCTCCTAGGTGGAATTTTGACTTACTCTTTTCACTGCTCCTCCAAGTCAGAAATAAAAGACTAGCTGCAAAGTTTTTTTTCTCCTACTGAGGAAAAAAAAAAACTATTGTTATCTTAGATGACAACAGATTTAAAGTAAAAAGAAAAAGATGGGAGGTATCTTTAAATATCTTTTTAAATAACATCCTTTCTTTTTTTTTTTTTTTTTTTGTTTTTTGTTTTTTGGGTCACACCCGGCAGTGCTCAGGGGTTACTCCTGGCTCCATGCTCAGAAATTGCTCCTGGCAGGCACGGGGGACCATATGGGGCACCGGGATTCGAGCTGATGACCTTTTTGCATGAAAGGCAAACGCCTTACCTCCATGCTATCTCCCGGGCCCCATCCTTTCTTAAAACTCTGTATTTTCTATAACTCTGGATTCCAACTTTCAAATGTAATGCAGGTGTGTTCTCCTGGTCGGTGTAAATAACACCTTTCCCACTTGGGCATTTGGAAAGATCACAGCATGGGAGGATTTTTTGCTAAGTGTACTTCCAATTTCTCTAGGAGTTAAAGAAATAAATTCAGACTGGGATCACTGGCTGAGGTAAAAGTCTGAAATTAGTCCATTGATATGAAAAAGAAATCTTCAAAATGCCCACAAGTAGTATGTCACGTTATTTTCTAAAAGTGAAGACTACCATCTCCAAGTGTTTCTTGGGTTTTTGTTGCTGTTGTTGTTGTTTATTTTTGTTTCATTTTGGTTTTTGTTGGATCACACCTGGTGGTACTCAGGGATTATTCCTGATGGTGCTCAGGAGACTATATGAGATGCTGGAGATTAAACCTGGGTCAGTCTCATGCAAGTAAAGTACCTTAATTGTTACAGCTCTGCCCCCTCCAAGTGTTTCTTTAGCAACCCACAAAACAAATTACGAGTGCTTTACAGTATGGACATGGGCATATTTTATCAGGGATGACAATAGTTTTTGTTTTCTATAGCTCAGTAAGAAAGCAGAAGAGCAGTGGTATAAGTCATCTAAACTGTTTGGCTCTGAAGTGCTAGTTAAGGCCAAGAGTTCAAGAACAAAGGCACTCATGTGAGAGCTGGTCCACAGAATAGAGTTTGCAAAAAGGGGGTTGGGGTTTGAAACAGAAGAGCTTCTAGGACCTTGATGGACAAAAATGGGCATTCTGATGATGGATGCAGTGTTGGAATGATTCGAGAATGAAACAACATTATAAATCACAGTGCCACAACGAAGATTTTGTGTAAAAAAAAAAAAAAGTGTTTCCCTTCTCCCGCTTAAGACATGTGACATTAAGTGTTTGACTTTAGTGTTCTTGGCTGATCAAGAGAGACAATCTTCCTCTTCTGATATGGGAAGATAATTATATAAGTGATATTTCCAAAGCATCTGGAACAGCCTCCAGTAGCTGTCATTATTTTATAAAAGCCAGTGTGTAAAACCACACTATTGCAGCTTCTTGATCTCTGCAGCAATATTCCAAGGACAGATAATATTTTAAAACTGAACAGTTTAAGAATATTGAGTAAACATCTTTGCTGTCCTGTAGACTATGCGTAAGTCAAAGCAATTTGTGAGGAGACAGGGATACATTCCCAGGGGAAATTATGATTGACGTTCTGAACAGGTGTTCTCGGCCTACAATATAAAGAAAGTGACTTTAAATTACCTGTCCCAGGCAATCGCTGGACATTCTCAGTGCTCATTTTTCTCTTGAAATTCTCAAGCACAGAAGCTATGAGTTTTTATCAGAGCTTACTTCTTCTGATGTAAATGTAAATGTATTTTAGAAAAAAATAATTTTAATGCCCTATATACCTTTTTTTGGTTTCTTGGGCCACACCCGGTGATGCTCAGGGGTTACTCCTGGCTATGCACTCAGAAATCACTCCTGGCTTGAAATACCACATGGGACACCAGGAAATTGAACCGCAGTCTGTCCTAGGCTAGCACAGGCAAGGCAGACAGACGCCTTACCTCTAGCGCCACCTCTCCGGCCCTTGTCCTATAAATTTTAATGAAGATATATACTAAAGATCCATGGCTCCAGGTAACTGCTACAGTCCAAAGGGTCAGAGTTGAGCCTAAGCACAGTCTCCCAGATGGACCGCACCAGTGTCAATGACATTCCCTAGATGGACAAATGGGCAAAGTGAGAGTGGAAAATACTCCTTTGCCAGAAAGTTAGGATGACAGCAGACAACACTCTCTGGACAGACAGATGAGACATGCCAAGTAGATAACATCCACAGACAGGGTGAAAGTAGATAACATTCCACAGACAGACTACAATTCAAATCTGTTTATTTTTCCAACCCCTTTAAGAAAAGGGGATTCTACCCTCACTGATAGAAAAGCTTCTCTTTCCAAAACACTCCAAGCAAGAAATTGCCCAAACCCAAAATTCCTTCATTTACAGTCTTTCTCTTAGTATGTGGGCATGGAGGTTCAGAAATGATAATTAGGGAAAATAGTCCAAGGAATAAGGTACCACATGGTTTCTGAGTACTGATGGGTAAAACCCCCTGCTGATCCCCTGCAGCATATCCAGTCTCACACCTGGAACTCGAACCTGGGACTCACACATGCCCCAAAAGCCCCACTCCACAAAAGAAACTTCTTACAAGTCATTTTCAAGTTCTTTTTGGCTTAATTTCATTATCAGACTCCATAAAATTGTTTTTGAGAAATTACATTAGTTCAGCAGAGAAGACGTTTGCCTTGTATACAGCTGACCCAGGTGCAGTCCCTGGGTCCCATATGCTCACCTGAGCTCCACCAAAAGTGATCCATAAGCACAGAACCAGGAATAAGACCTGAGCACAGTTAGGTGAGCCCCCCCCCCGAGAAAGAAATAAAGAGAAAGAAAATAAATACATATTTTGGATATAAAGAGAAAGAAAATTAAAAAATCTGTATTAGATATTAAAGTGTCTTATAGTCTACCTATGGCTCAAAATGTGGAGGCCAAACCTACCAGACTAACCTTCACCAAGAACACAAGGGCTGACTTGTCTAATAAAGGAGAAAGGAAGGAAACTTCCTGCTCTGATGCTTGCTGTTTGACTTTAGGTAAATCACATAACCTCTCTGAGTCGACAAAGCCTAATGGACAGAACAAGGGAGATTGGGAGTAAATACTAGAACTAGCTTACGAGCACCATAGAAAAGACAAGAGTATTATGGCAATAGACTGAGAAAGTTGTCACAGTGGCAAGAGCACTGGGCAAAACTATCATTTACAACTCAGCAGCTTTTGTCTCAGGCTCAGATAAGGCATTTTCAAGACTCCAAGTGACACAGTTTTCTGGAGGTAAATGGACTGGAAGGGGAGGGGGTAATAGGAAGAGGGCAATTGGGAGTGGGGGTAATAGGAAGCCCCTGAGGAATGAAAAAGGACCTGAAACTAAATACTATCAAAGTAGTGGAAGGTTCCCAAGATCCCTGCAGACCACTGTAGTGCTCCCTACTATGTGGGCTATACCCTTTAGCAAGCATGTCATTCATCTCCAAATTGCCAGTGTTCAGGTACAACTGCTGATACATAGGACCCAGTCTCTGCTTGAAGTTGAATGAGCAGACTCAGTTTTCTCCACCTGCATTGTGGGCCATGGGACAACCACTATCAAGTGACCACTAGACATTCCTCAGCTTCACTTTCCCGAAGATTGCGGCTGGCAACACAGGGTAAAGAATTTCATGAGGTTCAAAATGAAGATGTCCACTGGAGCTATGAAATAGAGCCTCCCTCCTGGGCAGACCCCAGACTTAGGACTTCTGAAGATTTCCCATTATGAGGTCCTGAAGGTCAGGGCGTGAGACAGTGGAAGATTGACTAGGAATAGTGATGGCAGTGGAGGGCTAGAGAGACGCATGAAAATTATCTTGATATGTCAGGGTACAGTCTTCCTGCCTTTCCTCCCTGTTTTCTTCTGGAGTGATAAAATAATGGTGTGTCACATAAAACTAGGTTTTTCAGGTGTCTCCTGTTCAGCATTAGCTGCTGGTATCATAAGTTTAACTCTTCTCAAAAAAATCTGTATTGATCCCATTTCCCACTTCAAGATCTAGTAATTCAGTTGAATTCAAACTATCTAAAACAATATTTTTTAGAACTCAGAGAAAGACAACAAATATTCACCAAGAACTCATTCATCTCTATCTCTATCTCTCTCTTCTCTCTCTCGCTGTCTCTCTCTCATACACACACACACACACACACACACACACACACACACACACACACCCCGCAGGTCAGTACTGTTCAGCCCCTGTGGGACAGGAGGACACCACAGTGACCAGAGTCGTACTGACAAACTGGCACAAGTTGCATCCATGCACTGCTATCTGCCTCTCTCGACCCCCCAAGCATTATTATTGACTGCTTAGATAAACTTGCTAGCCCTGAACTGTCCACCTTTGCTTTGGCTTCTTGCTTCCCAAATATTGTTTAAATGATGAAGAAAACCAGGGCAAGGGAGAAGTCATTTTTATAACTGAAGAGAACATCTAAATAAAATGAATTATTTTGAAATCATGACCATTCTATCAATAATAAACAATTCCACAATTCTTTCCTAAAATAATATATTTTAAAAATGCCTCTGTGGGCCAGGAGTAGTGGACTTACCTTTCACAAGGCCAACACAGGTTCTATGCTCAGAACCACAAATAATTTTAATTTCAAAGTCATTAAAGAGTGATCCCTGAGCACAGAGCCAGGAATAAGTCCTGAGCACTTCCAGGTGTGGTCCAATAACCAAAATAAAACCCCAAAAATGTATTGCTATAATCAAATAGCATATGTGAAATTTAATTTTCCCAATTTTAATCATACATTTACAGAATTTATTAAAAAATCAAAAAATTATTAAGGAATATGTTACAAGTTTGGTTTGATACCCAACATAAAATATAGGTATCTAATTTTTAAAAAAAACACCTTGTTAGATTCATGTTTTAAATTTAAAACTATCACCTGGAGTATTAAATATGCTACTAGCTATCTCTTAATGAGCACCTGAGCTGTCATTTTTAATAACAGGCTGACAATTATAATCTATAAGCTGATATACCCTCAAAATCATTTGTGTACTACTTAAGATGGTTAGGAACAGAAACATACTATCCCACTTACTTAAAAACATATCTTTTGGGGGCCAGAGCAGTGGCGCAAGTGTTAAGGTGTCTGCCTTGCCCACACTAGCCCAGGACGGACCGTGGTTCAATCCCTCAGCATCCCGTATGGTCCCCCAAGTCAGAAGCGATTTCTGAGTGCATAGCCAAGAGTAACCCCTGTGTGTCACCAGGTGTGGCCCAAACCACCCCCCAAAATAGATCCATTTTCATAATACCTGGCATAATGCTATAAAAATTACACAAAGATAGGGGCCTGAGCAGTGGCACTGAGAGGTAAGGCATCTGCCTTACTGACACTAACCTAGAACAGAGCGAAGTTCAATCCCTCAGCGCCCCATATGGTCCCCCAAGCCAGGAGCGATTTCTGAGCATGTAGCCAGGAGTAACCCCTGAGTGTCACAGGGTTTGCCCTAAAAAATTATTTAAAAAATTATACAAAGATGGAATTACAATAAAAAATGGAGAGGTAGCTGGAGTGCAGTGGGCAGGGCATTTGCCTTAACATGGCTGACCTAGATTCAATCTTTAACATTCCATAGAGTCCTGAGTCTCATCAGGAGTGATCTTTGAGCAGAGCCAGAAGTGTGGTTCAAAACAACAATAATCAGAACATCAAAATATGCAAACCATTTCAAGACGCAACGTGGCTTCATACAAAATCATAAAAACACATTAAGTCGCTCACTATAAAGTATTTCTGTCCTTTAAAACAAGATAAGAAAATTTTCATGTCCAAGACAAAATACAATAAAGCTAATAACCAACTAGTTAGGCTATTTAAATTATAGTTATCTCTATTCAAAACAGACATAAGAGATGAACACCATAAAAACTATAAAAACTCAGAGCACC
>PVKC010008262.1:0-28362 GCA_004027635.1 Crocidura indochinensis | reverse complement strand
AAGAAAAAAAGGAAGGAAGGAAGGAAGGAAGAAAAGAAGGAAGGAAGGAAGGAAGAAAAGAGGGAAGGAAGGAAGGAAGGAAGGTAGGAAGGTAGGAAGGAAGGAAGGAAGGAAGGTAGGAAAGAAAGGTTTGATCCCAGGCATCTTATATGGACCACTGAGACTGACAGGAGTAATTTCTGAATGTAGTTAGGTCTAACCCTTGAGTGTCACTGAGTGTGGCCCCACAAAAAAACAAACAAACAGACAAACAAATGGGGCTAGAGAGACAGCACAAAGGTAAGGAGTTTGCCTTAGATGCAGAAGGACGGTGTCCTGGCATCCCATATGGTTCCCCGAGCCTGCCAGGAGCGATTTCTGAGCATGGAGCTAAGAGTGACCTCTAAGCGCTGCTGGGTGAGACCCCACCTCCACCCCCCCCACCAAAAAAAAAAAAACTAAAACAAACAAAAAACTGTCTTACTTTAGCCAGTCCCTAGCTTTATAACCTTAGCTAAACATTTCAGTATATATAATGGAAATAGTGTTGTGATAACTAAATAAGTGATATAAACAAAAGTTGAGTGTGGTGTCTTTGTGGGTAGCTATTATTTTCTGAGCCACTGCTATAGGAAAAGAATAAAGTCAACACGCCACTGCTATAGGAAAAGAATAAAGTCAACATGCAGTAGACTTTTATGTTTTTACATAAGCTAATATTGGTTATATTTTCAGTGAACTAAACTGTACTCATTGTTTTCAGAGTAATGAACCAAAAGTATTAACTATTCTGGAAACAGATGAAGCTTGACTATTTTGAATTAATATAGAGACAATTAAAGTCTACATTGTATTTATTGATAGAGTTTAGGGAGCACAGTGAAAGTATTCAGTGAAAGAGAATTATACACAGGGCTCAAACAAATCAGAAATATCTCAACAGAGATGAAAAACAGCCAATTTTATTCATGTCAGAAATACATTATTGGCTGAGTCTTCTTTGAATCTTAGGAGGTTTGTTTCATGTTGTAACAACTTCCTAATAGTGTAATCAATTATGCTTTTTTGCTAGTGCAGCTTTTTCTTTCTTCTGTACATAGTTCGGTAAAAATTATCAAGTATTAGAAAAAGCCATTTCAGTAGCTTTCTAATATGCATTAGGAGCATTTATTCTTTGATGTTGTTGAACATAGAGATGAAAACTTCATATAGGTACTTTCTATTAGCCAGAGAACCATTTTCTATAGGAAAGATATTGAATTTTATGTTTGATATAAAAACTATGTGTTATTATTGTTTATGAAATAATTCATGTTATTTGATAAATTTTTAGAAAAAAATGGATAATAAACATGTAAATTAATGTAAAAGTTTAGTATGCTTCAAAGAAAAGATAAAAGAACAGATTCTACAGTATTGAGTCCTCTAAAATATTCAGCCTCCAGAGAGAGCTTCAGAATACATAGCTATTGGGATAACAATAACTTTTGAACAGACTCATTGGTATGCAGAATTAAGATGATAAAATATTGCCATTGTGAACCTGGAGTGGGGATGACATTGCCTAGCAAATGGACAGCACAAATTCAAGATTCAATCTCTGGCTTCCTATAAGATCCCTTGAGCACTCCAGGAGTGCTTCTGTGCAGGAATTACCCTGTGCATAGTCAAGTGTGTATCAAAAACAATATGTGTATATATACATATATATTACTAAATCTGAAATGATCTTCATTTCATACTTAACAGACAGGGTGCAGTCCATCCATGAACTTGAATACCAAACCATGATGTGAAACTAAATGAAAAAAAAATGAAGAAACATAGGACTTATTAGAACTAAGTTAGAAATTGATTAGTATGCAGAATTCAGTGAAATTTTAAAATATAACAGATCATCACTATCCATGGTTAACTTTTCACTAACAGAGAAAGACAAAGCTTTTATGGTGAATTTTTATTAGAGTAATTCTTTAGAAAAAATTTTTAATATGGTTGTTTTATTTAAGCACCATGGTTACAAAATTGTTCATATCTGGGTTTCATCTTAGAATGTATATCACCCTTCACCAGTGCAATTTTCCTACCACCAATGTTCCTGGTCTCCACCCACCCACCCACCCTACCTGTTTTTATCTCTCTTTCTCTGTCTCTGTCTCTCTCTTTCTCTCCTTTTCAACACTGTGGTTTGCACTATTGTTAATTAATAGTGATTCCTCACATGTCACTTTATCCCTTTTCAGCTCCCAGTTCTTGTCCAGAGTGATTATTTGCAACTAACATCCATTGCCGTAGTGAACCCTTTGCTACTCTGCATGCAATCACCATTCTTTGTGGCAAGCTTTCTACATAGACTGGTCCTCCTGACTCTTATCTCTATTGTCCCTGGATATTATTTTATTCTGAATATATTTCCTTATCTTTCTTTTTTTTTGTTTTTTTTTGGGGGGGTCACACCCGGCAGTGCTCAGGGGTTACTCCTGGCTCCATGCTCAGAAATTGCTCCTGACAGGCACGGGGGGACCATATGGAGCACCGGGATTCAAACCGATGACCTGTTGCATGAAAGGTAAACGCCTTACCTCCATGCTATCTCCCGGGCCCCCTTATCTTTCTTTTGTGGCATAATTATGGCTGATAGATTTTTAATTTTTAATTTTTACTTGGTAAGGTAAAACAACTTGATATGGTTATTTAACCTTTAAAATATTTAAATATTGAGTTATGTTTTTTAAATCTTTAAATCTAAAACTGTAGCATTTCTAAGTGCTAAAAGCATGTGGCATTGATCTCAGAAATACAGGAGGTTATTTTGTGTGTTTAAGCCAGAGTTTAAAACCTCCATAAAAAAATCAAAGTATTACGAAATATATTGGAAGATTGAGACTGGAAGTTTTGATTGGGACTGGGACAATAGCACAGCAGATTGGGCTTTCCCGCAGCATACACTGCTTCGATCCCCGATATCCCATATGGTTCCCAGAGCCTGCCCAGTAGAAACATCTGAGTGTAGAGCCAGGAGTAACCTCTGACCTCTGTGGGTGTGAAAAATTAAATAAGTAAAAATAAAATAAAATTAAAATTAAAAATAGAATAAACCTTAGATGATCTAGCTGGATTCAGCATGCTAACTAGGGCTGTGATAACATGAAACGTCTAACTATTTCATACCATACTATCTTATCAGCTCTGACTGGTGCTGGAGTAGAGAGTTTTGAATTGTAACAAGAGTTGATTTTCACTTTGAAGAAATGTGGGTTGGGAAAATAAAAAAGGGTAAGGTCAGAACATTAGGACACTCAATGCAGAAACTTTTTGCCAATTGGTATATAAGACTAATAATTTCAGGAACTTAGATGACCTTTTAATTATCTAAATTTAGAAAGGAAACATCTCTTCGATGGCAGCAGGGATAATGTCAAAGGGCTTTAATAAGCTAGCTCTTACATTTGATATCAGTTTCTATTTCATCCTGAGTTTTGTGGATAAATTCTTAATGCCAACTCTTATCTGTTTCCAAACAAGGGTCTGATTTGAATTGACCTAATAATTCCTATTCTAAAGATAACTGTAAAAATCAATTTGATTCTGAGATTTTCAGTTCTATTCTTTGAAAGATTGATCTTACCATAAATTTAAACATCCAAATAATCTCTTATCCTTGTAAATTATGAGGGAAAGTGAGTTACCCATTCATCTTTTTTTAATATTGCAACATTTTGGGGGGGAAGGGAAGGGAAGATCTGGCCCATCATAAAGTTCTTTATACATATTAAGAGAGGAAAATTTTCTGGAGTTCAGATTTCTAGTGTTCATACCAACTACAAGATTATTTGTTTATTTAACTTATTCTCTCCTTGCTTTGAAATATTTTGCTCTTTAGAATGCATTTTAGAAAAAAGCCACTATAATTAATTGACTCATACTCTAAGAGAAATTGTCTTTCTCTACACCAATAGTATAAGCAACCTACAGCTTATTTTTCAAATCTTTAAAAGGGTAGAAAGTAATCCTTTTATTAAAATTAAATATAAAATGGTCTATGGTTTCTTTTATTGTTCTATAGCTGCTGGAGTAGAAATATTCATGGTCTTTTCAAATAATTATATATAATATATTATTCTTTCATACTCTTGGAAAATGTGTTTTATCAATGCATAATAATAAAAATGCATTATTAAAGAATCTATATTTGTTTTTGCTATATTTAACATTTTAATTTGCCACATATTACAATCTCTAATTGTTTTTTTCTGAGAATTACTCTGAGATGAATGGAAATTATACTTGTATACATTACCCTTTTTAATTGGAAAGAAATTGAAATCACAAAAACTGGCTTAAGTCATACATATAAGAAAAAGCTCATGATGGAAGACAGTCTGGGTTAGGCAATAACATAACACTTAAAGGTTTGAAAGACCATGCAGTCTGGGCACTAGATTAAGAAAAAATGTTTTTAGTTTCCAGAATATAATTGGGTCATAAGACAGAAATGTATGAAGTGTTTGAACTGATGCTATAATATTGCATAGGGCCTTGATCTTGATAAACTAGTTAGTTTCAATATTTATAAGGAAACAAGAATAAATGTATAAGGAAACAATTGGTCCTATTGTGCACTGAATATGTTCCTGATAAATTGAAGTTCTTAACTCCAATAGTTAGGATTCTGATTATTTTTGATATAGGATTTTAGCTGTACTTATATATTAAATTAAATCAATAATGTAAGGTCTTTGCCTAATGAAATTAGTGTATATACTTGAGAAAAGATAGAAGATATCTCATTCTCTCCCCCACTCTATGCCATGTAAAATCATAATTTCACTCCCTCACTCTTCTCTTTGTCATATAAAAACATTGTGACCAGAAAGGAAACCAGGAGAGGGAATCTCACCAAAATCCAATCAATTCTGACATCATTACTTTAGACTTGTAGCCCACACACTATGAAAAATACATTTCTGTTCTTAAGCAACCAGTTTATGTTACTTGTTATATCTCCAAGTACTAAATGAGTATTTTATATAGAAATGATAACAAATAGCCAACTACAGATAAATTAACTAAGTACTTGTGCTCTATTTACACAAGGAATACTATGTAGCTCTAAGAAAGGAGAAACTCAGGCAATTTGCCACTACATGGATGGATCTAGAGGTTATCTTGCTGACTTAAGTCAGTGAAGGAAATGAACAGATACAGAATGATCTCTCTCGTCTGCATGGTATAAAGACATAGAAGAAGAAAGAATAATCAAAGGCAATAGATTGGAAAAGTGGTTCACTGAACTGAGCTCAAAAGACTGGAGAACAAATGGAGGGCATTGGGCACATGGTGGTAGTTGGAACAATGTGAGTATAAAATGATCATAAGTCGTATTACAGCCAAAATTAAGTAAAAATAAAAATCATTATTCATAGAAAACACATAAAAGAGAAATAACAAAAAATTGATTCCCCATTCTACAGGTCTCCCTAATTGCAATCCAAGAGATGTGTCATTTTTATTTTTTACTTTATAGTGTCTCCTCGACTCTCTTACTCTGGGAAAACCCTCTTCTTTCTCATACTTCCCTAAATAAAAAAAATTTACCTCTTAATGTGTTTTATCCTGAAATTGTTTTCCATAAAATAGGGGATAGATCTTGAAAACTGAGAGTAGGTTAGGACTGATGTGCTTTTCCTAAAAAGTACTATCCTTCACTCTAGTGTGAGTTTATGGTTCCCTGAGAACTTAAGTATGAAAACAAGTTTCTACCCATATAGACTGAATGGATTGCTATTGTAGTTAATGGATACCCATTGAGAGTAGTAGGATGCTAGGATCCATGAAGTAGAGGTACGTGTGGCAGAATTTATCAGTTCTAATTGCCCCGCAGCACTCCCTAGGAAGACTAAAGTCAATAGAGTAGAAAAGCAGTAGTACTATATAAAAATTACACCTCTCAATTCATGAGCAGGGTACATGTCTCCATTTCCTTGCATGCTCTTTTATTTCTTGAAGCAATGTTTTGCAATTTTCTTTGTATAGATTCTTCAACTCTTTAGTTAAATTGACTCAAAGATATTTGATTTTGTGTGATACTAATGTGGATGGAATTTTTGTTTGTTTTTGGCCACACCTGGCTATGCACTCAGAAATTGCTCCTTGCGGGGGGATCATATGGGACTCTGGGGCAACCAACTGTAATCCCTTCTAGGCTAGCACAGGCAAATCAGACTCCTTACAGCTTGTGCCACCGTTCCAGCCCAGGGATTGATTTTTAATGTCCATGTCTTCTCTATCATTATTGGTGTATAAAAAGGGCATTGATTTTTTGTGTTGATTTTGTAGTCTGCCACTTTGCTATATGAATCTATTGCTTCTCGAAGCTTTTTTGTAGTCTTTAGGGTTTCCTAATATAATATCATGTCATCTGAAAACAGTGAGAGCTTGACTAAGTCTTCCTCATTAGAATGACAATACTCCCCAAAGCATTGTACAGATTTAATGCAATCCCTCTAAGGAAACCTATGACATTCTTCAAAGGAGTGGATCAAACTCTCTTGAAATTCATTTGAAACAATAAACACCCAGGAATAGCTAGATCAACCTTTAGGAAAAGGAATATGGGACACATAGTTTTCCCCAACTTTAAATTGTATTACAAAGCTATAGTCATTAGAAAACATGGTATTGTAATAAAAACAGACCCTCAGATCAATGGAATATACTTGGGTATTCAGAGAATGCCCCCCAGATAAGGAAAGCCTCTTTAAGTGGTATTGGGACATCTGGTCAGTCACATGCAAAAAAGTGAACTCTGACTTCCATCTAACAACATGCACAAAGTAGAAATCCAAATGGGTTAAGAACCTTGATATCAGATCCAAAACCATAAGGCATATAGAAAAAACAAGTAAGTAAAACATCCCATGACATTGAAACTAAAGGCATATTCAAAGAGGTAATAGCACTCTTCAAACAAGTGAAAGCAGAGGCTATATTAAGCTGAGAAGCTTCTGCCCTCAAAGGAAATAGTGACTAGGTTACAAAAGCCACCCACAGAATGGGAGAAATTATTCACCCAATACTCATCAGATAAGGAGCTAATATAGAAAATATACAAGGTACTGACAGAACATAAGAAAAAATCTAACCCCATCAAAAAATGGGAACAAGAAATGAACAGACAAAATGCAAAGAAGAAATGCAAATGTCCAAAAGGCACATGAAATAATGCTCCACATCATGAATCATCAGGAAGATGCAAATCAAAATAACAATGAGGTACTATCTCCTGCCACAGAGACTGGCACACATCACACACACACACACACACACACACACACACACACACACACACACACACACACAAATTAGTGCTGGCGGGGATGTGTGGAGAAAGGAACTCTCATTCACTGCTGGTGGGAATGCCATCTAGTCCAGCCTTTATGGAAAATTATATGGAGATTCCTCAAAAAAATGGAAATTGAGCTTCATTGTGATCAAGCTATACTACTCCTAGGGATATATCCTAGGAACATAAAAACAGAATACAAAAATGCCTTCTGCACACCTATATTCATTGCAGTGCTATTTACAATGGCTAGAATCTAGAAACAACCCAGATATGTCTTACAACAGATGAATGGCTAAAGAAATTGTGTACATATATACACAATGAAATACTATGCAGCCATTAGGGAGATGAATTCATAAAATTTTCCTAGACTGAGTGGACATGGATACTATTATGCTGTGTGAAATAAGCCAAAGAAACTAAGAGAGACCAAATAGTCTCTCCCATCTATGGGTTATAAGAAAAATAAAAGATATTATTGTAATAATGCCCAGAGACGATAGAGATGACGACTGGAAGACTGGCTAATTATATGAAGCTCACCACAAAGAGTGGTGAGTACAGTTAGAAATAACTACACTAACAACTATCATGACAATATTAATAAGTCAAAGAAGTAGAATGCTGTCTAGCATACTGGCAGGGGTTGTGGGAGGACAGAAATAGGAGGCATTGGTGATGGGAATGTTGCACTGGTGAAGTGGGGTATTCTTTTTATGACTGAAACCCAACTATAAAAATGTTTGTAATCATGATGTTAAATAAATATTATTTTAAAAAAACTACACCTCTTTCACACCCTACTTTATCCAAGTCACATACTTCAATCGGCAAGAGTCAGGTATACAAAAACAATTGTTAACTTGTTGATATATTTCTGCATTAGCATTAGTAAAAAGGTGACAAATTTGAAGATAAAAAAGAAAAGAAAAAATACTGGAAAACAAGAGATTCTTAAAATAAGACTTGGTGCTAAAGCATTCTAGTCTATGATTCTTTTAGCTTTAAGAAATAGAATAAGGGGCCAGTGAGGTGGTTCTAGAGGTAAGGTATCTGCCTTGCAAGCGCTAGCCAGGGAAGGACCGTGATTTGATCCCCCGGAGTCCAATATGGTCCCCCCAAGCCAGGGACAATTTCTGAGCGCTTAGCCAGGAGTAAACCCTGAGCATCAAATGGGTGTGGCCCGAAAAATCAAAAAAAAAGAAAGAAAAAAAGAAATAGAATAAAATACTGATTGAGTTTAAGTTGGCCACAGAGAAAAATATATATTTCATTTTTTTCTATTAAAATTCATTTTATTTACCTTGTTTTACAGTAGAGTTTTATGTTTTATGGTAAGTTTCTTGCATAGATTAGTCCAGTTGTACTTTCTCCATCAGAGTATTTACTTCCCTTCACCATTGACCTGTATTGTCACATCCATTTCATCCAAGAGTCTTCCTTCAATGGCTGACCCTCACTGAGTGCAAAACTTTTTATATGTTCCATTAGTGTTAAATGAAAAGATATCTTATTTCTACAATATAATCCCTGTGAAGAGTGAGTTTCAGGGGGTCGGGATGACAGTACAGAGGGTTGGGCATTTGCCTTGCACTCAGCTGGGCTGGTTCCATCCTTGGTCCCTTGAGCCTAAAATGATATTTGAGAACAGAGCCAGAAGTAACCCATGTACCTTTGGGTGTGGCCAAAAACTTTTTAAAAATTAAAATAAGAATGAGTTTTAGGTGTGTGTTACCCTATCTTCCTAGCACCTTGCATTGTGATTTGTGAATAACATTTGCCCATTCATTCACAAACATTTATACTATGCCAAAAAAGTACTTAATTACTGTATTTTTGGGTAAATGAATTTAAGATAGATTATTTTATTGAATTAGCATAATAGAAATATTTCTTCTGGTGGGCCTTAAAGATTTCTTTCAGTTTTTTCTAAATTCTGAGAACATACAAGATGTTAGATGTGTGTTGTTCCAGAGATGTGCTTGAGGGAGTAGCATGTGTTATTCATTACATCACATATAACCTTTTCAAGTTTACAATCAATCTTCCTTGGAAGGCTGGTGTCATTTAAAAAGTATGGCAGTGTGCTGGAAGGAGAGACAATCTGAGCTGGGTACAGTCTGTGAATCCAAATACCCTATTTAAAGGTCTAAACATGAAGAAGGATGTACTAAACACATCATTTTCCTTCCAAGTGATTGAAAAGGGATGGAATATTGAAGCTTTGTTGGGTTTCAATGCATTGATTTTCTTGCTACCCATTTTTCTCAGGCTTGTCAGGTACTTAAGAGTCTATTTCAAGTAGCCTGAAGACTCCTTTTTTCATGTTTCTTAAAACTATTTGTGATTAAATCACCCACATTGACTTCCAGCTCCTAATGATTCTCTTCCTGCTAAAACTCATTTTCTCCTTTTCTTTATTCTGTTTTTCACATTTTTATTTTCCAATACATTGCTTGATTTTTGTTTCCCTATTTTTTTCTTCTCTTGATCCTCTTTGAATTCTGTTTTCCACTTTTCTATTAATTCAGTATACAGATACTGGGAAATTTTCAGTCTCAAATACTGCTTTGGTCAGAGATAGGACCTCTATGCTTTAGGAAAATGTAGTCTAAAGAAGAGATCAAAGATGGCAGAACATAAATATTATCACATACATAATGAGATACTATTATGAATATATTAATACCTATAAAATGCTTAAAGAAGTCCTTAAAATTTGGTAAAATTAGTAACTGATAATTATTGGAATAAGCTAGCATCCAAGTGAAAATTTGAATCAACAATATGTGGAATTCCAGGTGTCTTGACTAGAAAAGCAAAGGTACTAAAAGTTAATTGTGAAAATGTCTGATTGATCATTTTAAGGACTATCTTTGGATGAAATGAAACAAGATCATGTAAATTATTTTTAGAAATGATATCATGTATATTTTATCCAATATATTTCAGCTGTTATATCTGAAGATGAATAAGGTTCTGCCTTAAAAACACTTTAGGTGGGGCTGGAGAGATAGGATGAAGATAGATAGATGTATTTGCCTTGCATGTAGAAGGATGGTTCAAATCCTGGCATCCCATATGGTCCCTCGAGCCTGCCAGGAACACTGCTGAGTGTGACCCAAACTCCCTCCACCCAAAAAAAAAATTTTAGGTTATTTGGATGCATAGCAAGATTGAAAAGCATTAAATAAAAAAGCAGGAGCTATGTACAATTACAAGCATATTCATTTAATGGAATAAAATTAAAAATCTTAGGAGCCTACTATCATAGTTATGTCCTAGAATTTGGTACTCTCTAGGAAAATCAAACTTATTTTCCAAAATAAATAATCCCTGAGCCAGGAGTAAGCCCTGAGCATGAAGGTGTGTTCTCCAAACAAACAAAAATAAAAAAATAAATCAAAGAGGAGTCCTCCTGGTGAAATAGGATTTTGATTTATAATCTTATTTGAGCTCAGATTTAGGATCATATATAATAAGAGCTTTGAGGAGAATGAAGATTTGTTTGTAATAGTTGTGATAAAGTATGAAGCATTGGCTGTGAATTATAGAATGATCAGATCCCACTGAAAGTTTAAATAAGGGCAATGGCCACATATTAGTGGGCTCAATATCAATGTATGCATTTTGGGGTATTTATTAAGGTAGCCTATAACACAATTATATTCACTCAGAAAATTAATTATAGTGTGTGTGTGTGTGTGTGTTTTGGGGGAGCCACACCTGGCTGTATTTAGGAGTTACTCCTGTCTCTGTGCTCAGGAATTACTCCTGGTGGTGCTCAGGAAACTATGGAATGCCAGACATCGAATCTGAGTTCGTCATGTGCAATCCTGGATATTCTCAGGGGATAATATGTGGTGCTGGTGATAAAATCTTGGTCAGTGGCAGGACTAGCAAATGCCTTATCACTGTGCTATCTCTCTCGCCTCCAATCAATGATTTCCTTTTTACTATTAGTAAAGGATTTAACACTGTTGATCTTTTGTTTTCTCCACAGTTCTACATACCATATCAGTTGAGATTTTATCAAAATTCTCCTCTGCCTCTCATTAATTTTTAAATCAGAATCTTCAATTTCAGTTAAACATTATAATCATATGGGAAATATTGTAAAATGCTTAAGCATAGTCCTATAGAATGATTCATTTATGTATATACGCATACTAGCATCATAAACTCATAAACTTCAGAAACTCCATAAACTCAAAGTAAGTCTACTCTTAATAAGTTCTCTAGTAACTCTCACAAAACTTCCCAATAGTTCCATTCACAGTCCCTGCTTTAAGTTCTACTGAGCGATGCCTGACCACTCTAGTTTCTAGACTCTTATTTTCTGCCCAGTACATTTACCTTAGGAGACAAAGAGAATCTTATCTATTCTGAACATTGGATACTATTTATACACTAGTAACTTTTAAAGTTAAATAGGTAGCAAGCTTGAGATACTGGTACATATAACAAGTGAGCAGTCTATGAAATAACATTAATATCTAATGATTATCATGCATAATTTGGTTCTTACAATCCTCCAAAATTATTGTTCTCTTCCTTTTTGTATTATTCATATTACAATCCCCACTATCCACATGGTTGTAAGAATTATAAATTTCAGCATTTTTTATAATTGCTCTTATCCCTCAGGTCTTCCTTCTGTCATCATTCTTACAGTTAGCTTCTTAGAACCTCTATCACCCACTCTCAGTTTCTTAATAACTCTACTATTCTTCTTTCTCCATTTCCTTTGCTATTTTCTTGAGGCTCCCATTATTTATTGTCCATATTATTTTATCTCTAGAGGCTTATTTCCTTCCAATCATTTTTTAGCACAGCAACTGGAATAAACTGGTGAGATTTCAGGTCTTAGAATCCTTTGTTTCGCTTTTCTTTGAGATGGAAAGCAAATGCTTTTGCAAGGTCCATCAGATTTTTCATGGCCATCAGACTTTTCCCTTCCTTCCTTAAATTTTATACTCTATTAACTTCCGACTCACTAGTTCTTTCTACCCCTATACTTCTCTATTCATATAGGAGAATACTTGTAGTTTTCTAAAATTACTTTCTTCTCTGAACAAATTTCTTGATCTATTAAAATTCTCACTTTCTTATCTACTTAATAATTTCTAAATATTCCTGATTGTAAGTACTCTGTTTTGATTACAACATATATGTACAGACTTTTACACAATGTCAGAGGTATAGTCTATAAAAGTTTTATTGTTCTCTTCTTGATTGCTTTATATGACCTCAAAAAAATTTACAATTATAGTAGGCATCATAATAAAAACACATTAAATTAAGTGTGTATTGGCCATGTTTGATTTAGATTGGCTAACTCCAGACCAGATCCTTTCTACTCATATGTACAACCTCTACATAGTAATTGCAAAGACACTATAATAATAAACTTAAAATCTGTTTCTCTAATACTTTGAAATGTTTTCTGTTATCAAGGTCTTTGTCATTAGTTTGTGACTTGTAGCAGCAATCTGAGGTCTTAGTCATCTAAAAGCATAAACAGATGGTCAATTAAGCTAATTTAGTGAACGGTTGAAGAGAACATCAATTTTTCTTTCAAATAGTACATCAGGCATCATATGATTATAATTGTGCATGCCAGAATTTTTTTCTTTTCCCATTTATACCTGGAAGTTGAAAGGCATATTTTTTGTACTTTATTTACAGAAACTGCATAAAATTTAACTCTATACAAGCCAGGCAAGCAAAACAAATGAGTAGAAATGGTTCTGTATAATGCAATCGCATACATACAATAATAAATATCTGTTGTAATTTTGAAAAGAAACGCAAAACTCAGGGGTTAGAAGGAAAGAGGATGTGATATATAGTCAACCAAAAGGAAGGAAGGAATGAACTAACAAGCGGATGAATGAATGAAGAACAGAAGGAAGGAGGGATAAGAAAGTTGAGAGGAGAGAAAGGAAGAATAAGGAAAAGAGAGAAGGAAAGGGGAGTGAAGGCAGGAAAAAGAAAAGGAGAGCAGGAAAAAGGGTGACCAAAAGAGGAAAGAAGAAAGGGAGGGAGGAAAGGACAGAAGAAAAAGGGTAAGAAAAGGGGGAGGTGGTATGGAGAGAGTGAGGAAGGAAAAATAAAGGAAAGAGGACAAAGTGAACAAGGAAGGAAGAAAGAAGATAGAAGAAAGGAAGGAAGGAGAAGAGAAATAAAGTAAAAAGAGAGGAAGGGATGGGAGAAGGAAGGAAAGGAGGCAAGGTGAGAGAGGAAGGAAGAAAGGCAGGGAATAAAGAAAAGGGATGAAGGAAGGAAGCAAGAAAGGATGGATAAAACAAAAGGAAGGAACGAAAAACAAAAGAATAAAAAAGAAGGGAAAGAAAGAGGGAAGAAAGAGAAGAAGGAGGGAAGATTGAAGGTAAGGAGGAGGCATAGGAGGAATTTAAGGAGAGAAAAGAAACAAAGGAAGGAGGGAGGGAGGCAAAGGGGATGGAAGAAAGGAGGGAAACAATGAGGAAGGGAAGGAAAGAATGAATAAGAAAAGGAAGGAGAAGGAGGAAAAGGGAATAGAGGAGTGGGAGGACAATTAAGGAAAGGAAGTCAGGAAAGTCGATAAAATGTTTGACATAAAACATTTGACCACATTTATTGACCTTGTAGCTTCTCTCACCTTCTAGAATGACTGCTCTACTGTGGTTCTGAAATATCTGTATTCAAATAAGAAAAGAAAAAAGCCTGTGATTGAGATGACTCCTACAGGACAAATTGAGAATACTAAGTTTATGAGTTAACATAATTAGGGATAGATAGATAGATAGATAGATAGATAGATAGATAGATAGATAGATAGATAGATAAAGCTATGGGTTCGCTTTATATTCTTACTAGAAATAAAGTTTCAATAAATAACTGATGTAAGTACTGAAAAACAGACAGCATCTTCTAGAAAGTACATTTAAGTGACAATGTGCTAGATTTTTAGACTCTCCCTATCACCATACCTTTGTGACTGTAAGCAGATAAAGGTCTCCACTTCTTCAAGCCTTAGTTTTCTACTTTAACCCTTACTTTCTTTAGCCCTAGATTTCATTTTACATTATAATATAACTAATAATTCCAGAATTAAAAATGTATTTATCACAAAAGTTATCATTTTATGATTTAGGACTACACTAGGTCAGTGACTGTCTGCTCTAATGAAATACCAGATCCCTGAATTTACTCCAAAGTGAATCACTAACAAACACAGCCAACAAAGGCTAATACCTCAAACAAGGAAAAAGACTTTCTAAACTATTATGATGACCACATTATATCACTGTGGATTCTAAAACTAATTAAAGTGATATTCTAGTTTCTACAACTGTATGTCCCAATACAGTACTACTGCTAATTATTACTAGTAGTTTACTGAGTTTTTCAACAGTTACTATTATTGTGTGTCCAGAGGAGTTCTTAGGACATTTATCTCACCTTTTCTCAACCAGCCAATAAATATGTTGAGTGAAAATTATTGATGTTATAATTTACTAGATAGCCTTATATTTCCTTTTTTGAAAATTGTTATAAATTTTCTAAATTGCTATAAATTTCTTTGACTTCTATCATTGTAAGAAGCCACATCTAGATATGAACAAGTATGTTGGATATTTGAAGTAGTAAAGAATGAGCTACATATCTCCAGAAAGAAGGTTAGCTATTTCTTAAGTTTTTCTGATTATAAATATTTCCCTTTTTTCACTTAGACCTTCCATCTAATACTTTAATGAAGTTATGAGCATTCTTATGATGCATATATGGGGCAATGAATAAAAAGTGTGCTACTTGATGCCCATTTTATATTCATTCATTTTCTATTGTCATACAAATCAAATTCTTTCAAAAAAAAAAGCCAACATTTATTCCTGAAACTAAACCCCATCCCTCAATCATATAATATATATAAGATTGACTTCTATTCCTGGCTCAAGTAAAGAGCTTAGACTGGAATATCATAGCATTATAATATTTATACCTAGATGATATGAACACAAAATCCAAATTCAAGTCATGATAAAAATATCTGGTGAGGAACATTTTGCTAACCTTGGGTTTGTGAAACTGTGAAAGATCACCATATAAAATAAATCTAAAATTTAGATTTTAGATTCACCCCAGGGAAGCTGAGGTGGATGAACAAAGAAAGATAGAAAGAGATGCCTTGAATCCCAAATTGCTCATGTTCAGCAAAACAGTAATTTTTTTTCTCTTTCTTTTTTTTTTAGTCACTGAGAGATGGATATTTTAACCTTTTCAGGTAAAAACAAAAATTAAACCAGGCTGGTTCAATGAGTAGAGCATTTGCCTTGAACATGACAAACCTGTTTTTGATCTCTGGCATCCTATATGGTCCTCCAAGCACCACTAGGACAAATTCTTGAATGCAGAGTCAGGAGAAATCCCTGGTGGGGCCCAAAACAAAATAAAAATTAAACCTAGGTCTTCAACAATTGAAAAATACTTGAATTCATTTTTAATATGAAAGTTAAAAATAAAAACATTATATACCACTCTTAATACCTCCCACTAATAGCTTATTGATAATTCATTATATTGAGCATTTAATTTAAAATAGGAATTATCATACTTTTCTTGTGGAAATCTTAAAATGATACAATCCATATGGTAGATGTTTTTTAATATTTGTTAAACATACAAATTCAATTACATTTGAACTCAGCTATTTTTAAAATTTATTCAATATTTTATATATCCAATGTTTATTTTAAATGTATATTTGAAATAAACTTGCATATTTAAAATAAAAATTATTTATCTATCATAACAGTGTTTGTAATATAAAACATCCCAATCTAATATATACAAAGGAGGGGCCCGGGAGATAGCATGGAGGTAAGGCGTTTGCCTTTCATGCAAAAGGTCATCGGTTCGAATCCCGGTGCCCCATATGGTCCCCCGTGTCTGCCAGGAGCAATTTCTGAGCGTGGAGCCAGGAGTAACCCCTGAGCACTGCCGGGTGTGACCCAAAAAACAAACAAAACAAAACAAAACAAAAAAATATATACAAAGGAATAGATTTTAAAATTATGTTCCATGAAAACAGCAATATGTTATTCTACAAAAAAAAGAAAATTTTTTCTGTACCAATATAGACATAAATTCATGGTATATTAAGAAAATAATTAAAAAGTGAAAGAATTTGTGTAAAATGTATAAAATAGGGAAAGAAATGAATATATTTTCATATTTTCTTGTATATATATGACTATTTCAGGAAGGACCAAAAAGAAATAAATATTTATTTATGTGATGGGTTTGTGAAACATGAGATTTTCAAAATAAATTAGCAAGAATATTTTCACTATATATCATTATCTTATTTGTATTATTCGAACTACATAAACTCTCACAGATATTTTTGCATCATATTTTTAAAGAAAAGATTAAAATGACAGAGTGAATTTTGGAATTCTATAAACCATTTGAACTTTAATGATGAAATGTCATAAACATAAAGAAATGCGCAAGCCTTTATTTCATTTTCTCAGTTTAGCTCTCTGCAGCATAACTGAAAACACACAGTTCCGGGACTATAGTGGCACCTATAGGACACAAAGAGAATCTTCCATTTGTTTGGATTTTCTAACTTATTTTTCTGAGATCTGGCTTAGTGTGTTGGTAGGGTGATTGATTTCCCTGTAGGATTTCTAGACAAAAGCATTTAATAAGTTATAGTAAATTTACTGTCAGGTACTCCTGGATACTAATCACATTCCTATCACTTCCTGTCTGTATTGCTTTTTGGAAAAGGCACTTAATGCCTTAAAAGTCTGTTTCTTCACATGTAAAAATGGGGGTAATAGTATCTACCTCATCCGATTAATGCCTACTAATATTTTTATTTACTTTTTTGTTTATGCAGTCCTAATGCTGTCTCCTAGAAATTGCCTCTGGCACTCAATTTCTAAACTAATCTTGAAATCTGCATTAGATAGGAATTTAAATGACTTTTAGTTATAAAGATTAGAAATCATTTTTTCTATGCCATATTGAGTGCTTTATTTTACTTGCCGATTTTCTCATATTGCATGTTTAAAATTGCTCAACCTCACTCATAGTAAAATAGTGTAAGTATAAATTTCAAATGAGTGCATTTTCTAACAATTATATTGACAATAATAAAATCTAAGTTAATCCAGCACTGTGTTGGTCGAAATGTGGAGAAATATTTTGTATTACTGGTGAGTGCGATTTAATAATATCTAGAGGAAGAAAATTAGGCACATTCGTTAAATTGCAAATATGTGTATTCTTTCACCAAGTATCGGTGCTTTTGTGTAATTTGTCCTACAGACATATACAAATGCATATACAAAATGAGGCAGAGAGGGACAAGGTTATTCATGGCAGCATTGTTTGTTCCTGAAAAACAACAGACATCAACCTAACTGTTCATCACTGAAGAATCAGTTTTATTCATAGTAGAAGACTCTAAATCTAAAATGAGTATGTTTCCTTACAAGCTTACATGAAAAACTCTCTAGTACATAAGCTGTTTAAAAATGAAAAGGAAATAGAGAAATATAGAAGAGTCAACTGTGGTATTGAAAGGGTAATCAGAGAAGCAATCTTTGCTCCTATTTGTTTGCATTTTCATTGAAATCTCTAAAAGAAAATACAAAAGCAAATCATCACGATAAATGCTACATGGACATATTGATAGATTAGAGACAGATTCTTTTTCAAGGGAGATTTATTTATATATTTTAATTTTAAAATACTACTTCCATACACACAAATGGAGTTTGTAAAATTTTAGTACAATGAGTTTTATTTTTTAACTATGAAACCCTTGGGTGGGGAGTACGTAGAATATATTGTATACAGATGGGTCTTTTTTCTCCAAGATTTCAGATTCCTCACCGCTTTGAGAGATCAGAGTGCAGAGCAGGAAATATTCCTTGGTTATAGTGCCATCTCCTGGATAAACAGGATATTTCCTTTATTCCCTTTGTACTTTAAGGGAGAGAAACCGTGATTAGAAGTTTTGGAGGTGTTCAGCAAGGTATAGGTGAAAAACAATGTTGATTTCTTTTTCTATTAGAAATGTTAGTTACACGATTATACTTTTTCAGAGAAGCATCTGGAAATATAGACCTTAGAGATAGACATTCCCTGGCTATAATGTGTCCGTCACTTATTCTGTAATTCTCAGAACATGACTTAAGTATGTTATCATTTCTGAAGTAAATTCTCTGTATAAGAAAAATGTGTGGGGCCCGGGAGATAGCATGGAGGTAAGGCGTTTGCCTTTCATGCAAAAGGTCATCAGTTCGAATCCCGGTGCCCTATATGGTCCCCCGTGCCTGCCAGGAGCTATTTCTGAGCATGGAGCCAGGAATAACCCCTGTGCACTGCCGGGTGTGACTCCCCCCCCCCCCAAAAAAAAAGAAAAGAAAAAAAAAGAAAAATGTGGATATACAAACTGCATTTCAGATCTACAACTAAGTTAAAGCATTGCTTTAATATGATATCAAATACCCAAATCTAACTAACACAGAGTGTGATTTATCATTCAAACCTTCAAACAATCCTAAACACTGAAAATTTATTATAGCAGGAAGTATGCTGCTTAAGAGATGAGATCCACAAGATTTGCCTCTTCTCGGGCTTTAGTTAATAGGAACTATGAAGATACAGGACCAATAGGACAAGGGAGATCCTTCTAGACAACAAAACAGAGCAAACCAAGATGGCTAAGGAACTTTAATTTCCTCCTGGTGAGAGATATTTTGCTCTTTCTGTCCTGTGTATCATGGGAAGTGCTATGGATCAGGTCCTGTTCTCTTTATCAAATGATATTTGGGAGACTAGGTTCAGGCATTTTCCTGCATGCAGTCTTCCTTGGATCTGATCCTTGATGCTGTCAGGAGCATCACTCAGTCTGACAAAAACAATAATAAACAAATAAAAATCAGAATTGAGCATTTTATTTTAATTATCTTGTTCTTTCCCTGCCCCTTTACATATATGTTTTATAGTTCCATAGAATCATAGATTCTTGACCAGAGGAAGCTTCATCAGGGCAATGGGGAGCAAAGGACTTAGAGACTGATATTATGTATTTACCCCTTCAGAATTCAGTTATGAAAAACAAATATATTTTATACCATAAACATGTATTTTCTATTTGTTACTTACAAGCAAAAGAACTAATTATTTCAGAAAGGTTTTAAAACAGAAGATACACAAATGAATATATAATAAGATTTTACTTTTTTATTATTTGACATAAAATCATATACTGTCTTAGGCAAGCAATAAGGAAAATAAAACAATTTCATACATGGCTAGCAAGAGCATAAGCTGTTTAAAGCCTGTGGAGAATAATTTGTAAATGGCTATAAACATGGCTATAAACAATATGCTTCCGACATATTCTTACACATACAAAGTGGAATATATATAGGACTACTTAATTCAGCCTAACTTTTAAAAGCAAGAAATCAATAGAAAACTTAGTCATGACAGCTGCATCCTTATTGTGGGGATACTCAAATACTATGAGAAAAAGAAACATTGAATGTACAAATGTCAACAAGGTGTCGTGTTATATAGAAGAAAAACAATAGAGAAAAATATATAGTAATTTTATAGTACCCTAGAATTAAACTAAAAGAAATTAGTCAAATATTTTCTAACATATGAATGCAATAACTTCTGCTAAAAAAAAAATAATAGTTGATAGCTCTTGATATAAATTTGGTGAATTTTTTTTCATTGAAATGTGTTTACCTTCAAAAGTTAAATGAATTTAAATTTTGAATTTCCTAACTAGTACATGAAAGCTACAGAACAATAAAAACAAAATATAGATCCTGGCACCGCAGTGTATAAATTAGATAGACCAGCTTCCTCCATTTTCTAGACTGTTAGGTTTGTTGCTGCTCTATGAGATCAGGCTCTGAAGAAATAGATGTTCTGTGATAAGGGTGACACCTGCTGGAAAAAGCGAAAATTGTTTCGTTTCTTTTTTTCATACATATTTGTAGGATGCAGGGGGAAAGACAGGGAAACTTATTGGGGCTTAAAGGAGTAGTGAATATAAATTTCCTTTAGAATGGCAAGATATGAAAGTTTTGAGAAAATAGAAAATTTTCAAACAAACTTTATTCTTTTAAGGGACAGAGAAACTGGAAAAAAGGAATAAAAGTAGATTTTTCCGATTACCTATATTTACTTTGTGGTTCCCAGATTGTGTATAGCTTCAGGCAAAAAAAAAGTTTGAGCTATAGAATCTACATTTATGTTGCAAAATTAAGAGCAGTTTCATAGGACTCAGAGAAATACTACAGTGGATAGGGTGATTGAAATCCACTCTACCAAAGCCAGTAGATAACGCCTGGATTTGATCCCTAGCTCCCAGTATGGTTCCCTGAGTCCCACCAGGAATGATCCTTGAAGGAAGAGCCAGGATTTAAGTCCTGAGCACCACCAGCTATAGTACCAAAATGAAACAAACAAAAAAGATAGATTCATAATCAAAGACTCCTATATCCATCAAACAGTATCTCTCAATTGCTCAATTTCTAAGGCATCACTGACCCTAAAAGGGACTTTTTCAAGAAATAAGATGCTAGAAAGATAAAACTCATGAAAGGTTCATACTTACTCATGAATCCTTGCCACCTCAAGATGGACCTCAAATAAAGGATAATCTTCCAGGAAAGCCATATTATATGACTAATGATCATATTTGGCCACAGAGTTCTGGGTGTTGTAACAGATTAAGGTGAGAGAATACTGTAAATTCTTTGCTATTTCTTCTCTTTTCCAAGTGAATGATTTTATTTCAATTCCCTTAATTTCTTCCTATATGAATATAATATAAATTATTATCTTAATTTAAGAATGATTTGCAGTGCACTGTGATATGTCACAGTATGGTGTAAGTAGAATGGTAACCACCTAGATGCTGAACTTAGGAGAAACAGAGTTTGTTTATTTATTTTTGAGTTTGGGGTTCTTTATCCTATGTCTTTCTGACAGATGGTTGATCATCATTTTTATTACAAGTAGTATTGCTATATGTATATATACATCTTTGAAGCTTATGCTTCTATAGAGGCTGTTGGCCCTGTGACTTAAAAAGAGGAACAATGTTCCTATCCATAAACATGTTTCACATGATAAAACAGTTCAGTCAGAGCTAAGTCTTTCTTCTATAATTGGGGTGTAAAGATAAAAGTCTGGGATGATAAAATCTGATTAAATAAATAAGGTTTTTAATTGCCCTGAACAAAATGGTGATTACAGTTTGTAAACTACCACATTTTCACACACACACCCCAAATAAAGATGGGAAGAAATGTCTGTGCATCATATAGAGTGAATTCAACTTGGAGTTCGAATGCAGGGGATGAGAGCATATACTAACCACTTGGCATCTGCAGTGTTACTCCCCTTTATTGCACACATAATATGAACAATCAGGTTAATGCACTTTCACCATTACATATAAAGCTTTCATTTATGAATATTTTATCTCTGATGCAACTTCTTTTATAATAGCAAAATAGTATTTAAGAAAATGTTTTTCTGATGTATAAAAAATTTGATAAATGTGTTCAACCAGCTGTGAACCAATGTATTGTAAATATACTTCAACTTCACAGGCTGGTTGTTCCCAGCTGCCATTTCTTGATATCTCTTGTTTTCCTCTTCTAAAAACTATGAGTGTCTTATAGAGAGAAAAATATGGCAATACCTTGTCTTACCAGGCAGACTTCTATTTCTTTATTTATCTCAAAACCCATAACTTGGGAGTCGCCAGTGAAATGGCCAGTAAGGCCTCCTGGGGACAGATGGCTGAAGACCTGACTGTATCCCAGGTACTGGGGCTTGATCTAAGGGGAGGCTGGGGTCACCAGGAGGGCCACCTGTAGATAGACGGGAACAGACACGCGTCTCTCTCAGGTACTGAGGGGAGAGTTCAAAGGTGACTACCTGTCACCAGTAACAGTGCCTGGGGAACTGGACAGGGAACTGGACCTGCTCCTCTCGCAGCTATAGGGTAGTAGACTATCAGAAGTCACCACTATCGGAGCTTCTGGACTGCCCCCTCTCACAGGGATCAGCAACATGGAGATCTGAGAGCAGGGCCAAATCTCAGCAACCACCTTCACCATCCCCACCAAGGGCCGCACTCCAGAGTAAGGACCCATCCACTTACCATAGGTGTCATTGGAGGGCTGAGAACAAGGGCAGAACACTCTGAACCACCAAAAGCAAAGAAATATGGTGAAACCAAGAAGACACTATCAGCTAGAAATATGAGAGAAATCCTAGCAAGTTCCTAAGTCCACCAAAATGCATAAACCTAATAGCTGTGGACATAAAAGTTGCAATGAAAACCATGGTATTAGAAATCAAAGAATCACTCACCAGTGAGTTCAAGAAATCCATAGATGAGCAAGTCAACCAACTCAAAGATGAACTGTTTTACAGCAGATGAGAGAATTCATACAAAGGAATTAAAGGAAATTAGAAATGTCTTAGCAAGCCATGATAGCAGAATTACACAGCTGGAGAATCGCATAGAAGAACTTCAAAACTACAAACCAAAAATGACAAAGAAGCCAATAAGGAAATAAGAGGTAAGGCATGAAATTTAATAAACAAAGACAAAAGAAATAACCTACAGATTGTAGGAATACCAGAAGGAGAGGAAATGGGAAAGGGAGAACAACAAGTGATGATGAAATCATAGCAGAAAACTTTCCCACTCTCTGGAAAGATGCTCCGGTTCAAATCCAAGAGGCAAAAATTGTCCTTTATAAAATAGACCCTAATAAACCAACACCAAGACATATAGTAATCCAAATGGCAAAAAAAACAAAGAGAAAGATGAATTCCTTAAAGCAAGAAGGGAGAAAAAACTCTCAAGTACAAAGGAAAGAACATAAGAATCAAACCAGATCTCCCATTTGAAATAATTCAAGCAAGAAGACAGTGGAATGACATATTCAAACTACTGAATGAAAGAAACTTCCAATCTAGAGTTTAATACCCGGCAAAACTCTCATTCAGATGGGAGGGAGGACTAAAAGCATTCTCAGACAAGAAATATCTCACACTATTTGCGCTAAGTCAACTCTAAATTAATTACTTACAGATGTACTACACAATCCAAGTCCCCTATTGTAACAACCACTCTACTCGGTACAATAGCACTGAAACCTGCTCTGTAATAATCTTCTTAAATGTCAATGGACTAAACGCTCTCATTAAAAGACACAGAATAGAGGATTGGATCAGACAACTAAAACTAGATTTCTGCTGCCTGCAAGAAATACACCTAAAAGAACAGGATAGACAACAGGCGTAGAATAAAAGAATGGAAATCAATTATTCAAGTCAATGGGACAGCCATTCTCATATCAGAACAAATTTCACTCGACCTCAAGAAAGTGTTCAGAGACCAAGAGGGTCACTACTTACTGCTTAGGGGAACCTTAGACCCAGAAGTACTAACTCTTGTCAATATCTATGCACTGAATGTAGAGTCAGCAAAATATGTAAGGCTTTTGCTCACAAAGCTAGAGAAACATATGGAAGGAAATGTGAATGTAATAGGGTATTTTAATACTCCCCTATCACCACTAGACAGATCCACTAGGCAGAAAACAAGCAAAGATAAAGAGCCCTAACAAGAAACTAGAGAAATGGGCATAGTGAACTTATACAGGGTTCTCCACCCCAAGAAAGCAGAATACACATTCTTCTCAAATGCACATGGAACCTTCTCCAGTATAGACCATGTCTTAGGTTATAAAGCTAACTTACACAAAGTCACAAACATAAGGATTATTAGAAGCACCCTATCAGATCATTATGTAACAGAGATTATTAATAACTATAAAAAGAAACTGTGGAGAAAAACCAACACCTGAAGATTAAACAACATGCTACTCAACAACTTGATCAAAGAGGAACTCAAGGAAGAAATATAAAGATTCCTTGAGAAAATGATAATAAAGAGACAAACAGTCAAAATCTGTGAGACACAGCAAAAGCAGTAATTAGGCCTACTACAATACAATACAATACAACACAATACAATACAATATAGTGCAGGCCTAAGTCAGGAAAGAGGAACATGACAAAGTCAACAGTTTATAAGGACACCTTAGGAGCTGGAAAAACAGCAATAAAGAAAACCCAAACACAATCAGAAGACAAGAAATAATAAAAGCCAGAGCAGAAATAAACAACATAGAATCTAGAAAAACAATACAGAAAAATCAAAGACCAGAAGTTGTTTTTTTTGAAAGAATAAGCAAGATAGATAAAACACTGGCAAGACTCACCAGAAAAAGGGGGATATCACCCAAATAAGCAGGATTACAAATGAAAGGGTAGAGATTACAACAGAACCCCAAGAAATCCAACACATCATGAACACTTATTATGAAGAACGATATTCGGTTTGGTTAGAGAACCCAGAAGAAGCCAACAGATTTCTGGAAATATATCATCTTTCGAGACTGGAAAAGGAGGATGTAGAAAACCTAAACAGGCCAATCATATCTGAGGAAGTTAAATCAGTAATCAAGAAACTCCCCAAGAACAAAAGTTCAGGTCCAGATGGTTTTACAGGTAAATTTTATCAAGCATTCCAAGAAGACTTAGAACCACTGACTCTCACGCTCTTTCAAAAACATTGAAAAGACAGGAATCCTTTCTCACTACTTTTATGAGGTGAACATCACACTCATTGCCAAAGATGGCAAAGATCCCATCAAGAAAGAAAACTACAGACCACTTTCACTAATGAATATAGATGCAAACATCCTCAACAAAATCTTAGCAAACCGAATTCAACAGTATATCAAAAAGATTATACACTATGACCAAGTGGGTTTCATTCCAGGGTTAGAAGAATGGTTCAATATATGCAAATCAATCAACATCATACATCACATCAACAAGAAGAAAGACAAAGATCACATGATCATATCAATTGATGCAGAGAAGGCATTTGACAAAATCCAACACCCACTCATGCTGAAAACACTTAGCAAAATAAGGTTGGAAAGAACCTTCCTCAAGATAGTTACAACTATCTGTAAAAAGTCCACTACCAACAATATTCTTAATGGTGAAAACTGAAAACATTTCCACTAAGGTCAGGAACAAGGTAAGGCTGCCCACTTTCTTCACTCTTGTTCAACATAGTTTTAGAAGTACTAGCCATAGCAATCAGATAAGAGAAGGGAATCCAAGGAATACACATAGGGAAAGAAGTAGCCAAACTATCACTATATATAGTGATGATATACATAGAAAACCCTAGATAGTCCACAGTAAAACTTCTAGAAACAATAGGCCAATACAGTAAAGTGGCTGGCTACAAAATCAATACACAAAAGACAATTCCTCTATACAAATAAAGAAGCAGAGGAAAAAGACATTAAGGAGTCAATTCCATTTAAAATAGTATCTAAAAATATCAAGAACCTGACAAGTGAAGTGAAAAACCTATACCATGAAAACTTCAAATCGCTTTAGAAAGAAATTGAAGAGGACCAAAGGAAATAGAAGAACATCCCCCTGCTCATAATCAAAATATCTATCTTACCTAAATTACTATATAGATTCAACACAATACCTATCCAAATTCAGACATCATTTTTAAGAACTAGAACAAACAATTATAAAGTTCATCTGGAACCACAAAAGACCAAGATCAGCCAAATCAATACAAAAAATAAGAAACTGGGTGGCATTTCTTTACCTAACCTGAGGTTTTTTTATAAAGCCATAGTCATCAAAACAGTATGATACTGAACCAAATACAGAGTATCAGACCAGTGGATTAGAACACATATCCAGCGATACAGCCCAAATATATGAACAACTGATATTTGACAATAGATCCAAGAACCTGAAATGGAACAAAGAGAGTCTCTTAAACAAATGGTGTTGGAACTGGATAACCACCTGTAAGAAACTAAAGATTGATCCATATCTAACATCTTAACCAAAAATCAACTCAAAATGAATTAAAGACCTTGAAATCAGACCCAAATCTATCAAGCTCATCAAGGAAAAAATAGGAAGAACGCTCCAAGACATATATCTCAAAAAAGTCCTTGATGATGGAATGGCAATAGCATCAAACCTAAATAAATGGGATTACATCAAATCAAAGAGCTTCTGTATGGCAAGAAAAAAACTGACTAAAACCAGAAGACAGCTAACAGAATGGGAAAAAAAATCTTCAGACTTGACACATCAGATAAAGGGCTGAAATCTAGGATATACAAAGCACTCAGAAAGGTGAGCTCCACATAACCTAATAAAGTCATAGAAAAATGGGGAATGGAAATGAATAGGAACTTTTCCAAGGAATACCAACAGATGGCCGTGAAACACATTAAAACACGTTAACCATCATTTATCATTAGGGAAATCCAAATCAAGACAACAACGAGGAAGGCAAAACCAGTGAGGATGGCACACATCAAAAATAACGGAACCAATCACTGTTGGCGCAGATGTGGTATTAAAGAAACTCTCATCCATAGCTGGTGAGAATGTTGCCTGGTCCAACTCCTATGGAAAACAGTATGGAGAGTGCTTAGAAAACTCAGAACTGAGATGCCATATGACTCAGCAATCGCACTCCTGGGTATCTATCCCCAAGAAGGAAGAATATTTATACCAAAATATGTATGATCTCCACTATTTATCACAGCACTCAGAACAATAACCAAGATTTGGAACCAAACTCGATGCCCAACATTGATGAGTGATTCCTGAAGATGTGGTATTTATACACAATGGAATACTACATAGCAGTTAGAAATGACACAATCATAAACCTTACAGCAACATGAATGGATCTACAAAATATTATGTTAAGTGAAGTAAGCCAGAAGAAGAAGGATAAATACAGAATAATAGCACTTTTCTGAGGTACTTAGAATATACACCAGATATACATGTAATAAATATTCCAAGAACAAATACAATGGTCTAATAGGGTAGTAACTCCAAGCACTTTAGTTGTCAGCATTTACTGGGCAAAAGTGTTCAAAACAAGTAGAAGAGGAACAACACAAAGCCTCAACTATCCATTATTCCATAAAGAAACCAGCAACAACAGAAACTGCCATTTAGTGAACAGGTACGTAATCAGCCTTTTACTACAAGGGCCTATAATAATGTCTTAGGGAGCTTATACACAGATACAGGTAAAGAATATGATTGAAAGTCAGAGACTCCAGCGACAGAGTTTCTTAACAATATGTTTTAATGCCTTAATCTTACTAGGTATAATATAACCTCTCAGCTTCTCTGTCCACAGGAATTCTTGAATGCAAAGGGTGGACACCCTAATTCTACACCTTGGTGCAGTCATACTAGATACCATATTCAGTTTGCATTATGAAAATGTCTTGATAAAACACTCCAATATACCCCTTTTCACAGGTTTATGTCCTCTATTAGGACCAGAAGCATATGATCATTCAGACCACTAAAACAGTCAACAGCAAACCACAGACTTATATTACAAGACCTACTCATCTAACACATTTAGGCAAATTAACATTTCCATTCTCTCTCTTTTGTCTCTCTCTTCTTCCTACTTATATCCTTCTCCCCTCTCTTTTTCCTCATCTTCCTCATCATTATCAATTCAATCTATGTCAAATAAAACACACACTGTAAGTTTCTCTTTAGGAAAGGAAGTTTATACATAAGATTCAGAGGACAATATTACATAGGTTAGCCACTTACATAGGTAGGCCTCATTACCACATTGCTTAGTGTGTATATGCAACACCTATGTGTATCCTAAACTGCTCCAGCCATTATCTAATTCTGAAACCTTCTTTTAGCAAGGCCCAAACCGATTAGAAACTGGGAAAACCACCCAACTCTGACTCACTGATCAATCTCTTTTATTTGATCTATTAACTGACCTTTAATTTAGTTTTACTATATTTACCCATTTTGCTGTTCTCCTCTCTCTTATCACTTGCTCTTCCTTCATC
>PVKC010008261.1:5414-28458 GCA_004027635.1 Crocidura indochinensis | reverse complement strand
TTTTCTTATCACACAAAAAATAAAAACAGTAATAAAGAAATGTCCACAACTTTAAAATATGAATATGTTTATGGGCCCTTGCTCGTAGGAATGATTTCACAGATGTATAATTATTATTAGACTTTAGGACTATGCATTGCACATATATACATACATATATATATATATACATATATATACAGCTTTCACAAATCAAATATACTCCACAAATTACTATAAGCAGATCCAAGGTGACTTCTAATAAATAATGATAAGGAAATAATAAATTTGAAATAGCTTAAGAAGAAAGGGGAAGGAGAGGGATAGAGAATAAAAAGGAGTGAAGGGAAGGAAGGAGGGGGGATAGAAGGAAGGTGAAAATGAGGTAGGAAGGTGGGAAGGAGGTAAGGTTAGAATAAAGTAGTGAAGGAGACAAGGAATAATGGCATAAAAGAAGGAGAGAGAACGAAGGAGGGAAAGGTACAAGAAAGGAGAAAAGAGGGAAGGAAGAATAGAATAAAAGGACAGATAGAAGGAAGGAGGAAAGGACGCAAGGAAAGAGAAGGATAGAAGGAAAGAGGAAAGGAAGAAGGCAGTTACGAGTAAAAAAGGAGAAAAGGAAGTAAGGAGGGAGTATAGAAAATGAGGGAAGGAGGGAGATAATGACGGAGATAAGGTTAAAGGAAGACAAGAAAGAAGTGGGGAGGATGAAGGAAGAGTGGAAAGAAGGAAAGAAGGAAAGAGATGGATGGAAAGAAGAAAGGGAGTGTGGGAGGGAGGTATATTGATCTTCAACTACCAGCATTTATGAAGATATTATGCTAAATTTTCCACATTTCAATTTTTTTCTCTTTTTACTACACCAAATGATGCTAACTTTTTTTGTTCTTTTGAACTCTATTTCTAGAAAATACAGCACCAAAATTAGAGAGCCAAAAGATCAGTCACATAAGAGAAATAGGATCAAGGCAAAGCATTTACCATTTCAGAAAATACGATAGTTATTGAGAACTTGTTTATGAGTAAGATATCAAATATTTTTAATATGATTACTCATAGCTCAGACATAAAAAATACTGAAAAGAGAATTATTTAGCCATATAATTTTTTACAAATAAAATTAGAAATCCCCAGAAAAGAGATACTTTGTTCATATTGGATTATTTGTAAAGTCTACTTTAAAGCAAAAAATTTCTCATTTAAAGTGCAATTTTATTTTTATGGTGCTTTTCTCCTAAGGAACTCTGTTCCCGTTTTAAAAAAGATCAAATATTTGGAGATTTCTGTGTCACAATTTTTATTACATTCACAGTCACAACATAGGCACATTATTCAGGCAGCTTTCGGGAGTTGAATTTTATGTTTAAATGTCTATTTAGATAGGATTATATCTTTCACAAAGAGACCAACCAACCATAGGCTATTCTGGGATGAATTATTGGCAAAATCCTTGGTTCTTGATGTATATGCAAGGCTGTTTGTTTTTAATGAGGGAGGAGTAATCTACATGCATGCTCGAATGCTTTGCAGTGAGCTGAACCAATACATCTTTCTCAATGGAAAATGAGGGTGAAAATCATCTATCAAAACAATTTGACAGCCACCGGATCAATGTGCCATATTTGTTTAATGAAGATGCTGGGTCTAGCCCATTCATAATCATCCATTTTCCACACTTAGAAAAAAAAATTCCTCACTTTCCCCTTGCCTTAGGTAGCTGCTGGGGCAATTAATGTGTAGTCTACAAGAGCCCTACTGCTGAGCAGAGCTAATCAAGGAACTGTTTTCTGAAGACACAGAATTCTTACTTTGCCATGTCTGATTAAGGTTAATGGTAATCATGCATATCAGTGTCATGTTATTTGTTCTTCTAGAACTCCTGATACTGTTTGTATAAATAGCACTATCTAAAGGTTATAATCCACAGTTTGCATTTAAATTGCATTGCATTTTTCAACAAATTGAAAAATATAAGCAGGTCTATCAATCTCAAGGAAAATCATTTTATTCATATTTATTAGTTGTTGTTTTTTTCCCCCAAACAGATCTTCATTGCAAAATGAACTCACTTTGAACAAAGTCACTGAATCTGAATGTTTTTAGTTTCTGTTTTCTGGATCTTGACACTATGACAGGGAAAGAGAAGAATGAAGAAGGTAAAGAATTTTAAAAAGATACTGTGCTATGTGCTATAGTAATTTTCAAAGATAGAAAATCATTTATTCTTCATAATGACAGTGTGGCATAGCACTCTCTCCTTCCTTTTAAAGAACTAGAAATGACTTAGAGAGTTAATTACTTGCCAGTATCTGCCTACAATGGTGTTCGAGCCAAAGAATAAAAGGAGGTCTATATAACTTATATTTCATACTATCCAGATAATCCTGCTTTTTATATCAAGACAACTATTTTGAATAATATTCTACTAGCTGTGTGGTATTGGCCAAGTCACTAGACTTTTCTCAGTATTATTTTATGTTTAATATCATGTTACTAAATAATCAGCTTATTAATCTTCGAGTCATTGAAATCTCTCTGAAATCTCTTTGTGTCCAATGACATCTCTCTGCCTTCATATATTTTTTTCAATATACAGAATGGGGACAAAAAATATTATACTTCATACTTAGACTTGTTATAAAGGCTTGATAAATTGAAAGACTGCTAGAATCCTGGCAGTCTATATAAGTATAGCCACTATTTTATGGTCAGAGGTACTATATATTTTGACTGTAATACACTACAAAAGAAACATAAGCATTGAAAACTAGAAAAACTACAGCAGTGTTAATAACTGATAGTTGAATACTTTATGACTAGTATTATTAAAACCCATTTGGTAGTTCACATTAATCAATGTAACAAATCAAATATATGCATAAGAATAACTGATCAATAATTAATAACAAAATTTTACCATTGAATAATACTTCCAGTAAGAAGGTTTACAGTGATTGGATTAAAGGTTTTGATATATTCCAATAGGTTTGGGAATCTAAGTGCATGACTGTATCTTAGCATTTTCCTTTTAATGTGCTATTAGACTAATATCCTGTATTTATAAATTTATCAGACTTTTAATTTATCTTCCCATATTATTTCTCATTAATCTTTGAGACTACTTGTTTCTTTTTTCTTTAAATATACTGCTGTCCTTTTATTTCTGTGAAACATTCAACCTATTTGGTAAAATTTTTTAAATTCTTAAATGATATATTGTTTTAATATATGTAATATGACTTATCTACTTATTTTCTTCTGAAGCAAAAATCAAAATATCCATTAACTCTTATATTTCCCTAATAAGTTGCAATTGTCTGTGCTGTGCAATGGATTTATTCTGATATTCTGAGTAATTGGAATCTTAAAAATTGTTGTCTCCACATGTGGATTTGATTTATAATTCAATTTTATTCTCAATTACAGAACCTTTACAAGTAGATGAGTCTGATTTGTTTTTTCACCTAAGTTGTGGTGATATTTTACAATAATGCATATGAAAATGAATGAGATGGTTGAAACAAGCATTTATAGTCTACTTTATATACTAATACTAGTAGATCTCAATATTCATCAGTAGCAGTAGGTCATTCTTCACTATATCATTGTGACATGTGATTTCCAATCTCCCTACTACAATCATTTACAATGCAGTAAGTTATTTTAATTTTTGTTTTTATGTGATTAAAAACATTGGGAATAGAACAAAAACATCATAATATGAGCTAATCTTCCTCAAGTGCTCTTAGTCTTATATTTTTATTTATATATATCTTTGTTTTTATATTAGTAAATCAATGTGAAAACTATTTCTTTATTTTTGTTATTGTTTTGGATACATAAGTCTAGTTTGCCAGAGTTTATTCCTAACTGGGATCAGAGATAACTCCTGTTGGTGCTAAGAAGATTATATTTGATTTTGGAGATCAAACCCACCTTGGTTGCAAGGCATTTGTTTTACCTGCTTTACTATCTCTCCAGCCAACAACTCACTTTTTAAACAAACCAATACAAGAATGTAACAATGTATGTCCCAGAGTAATTCAGTAAATGCCAAATTTTTATGTCTTTCTCCTCAATAACTTTCATAATGAACACATTTACAAGTCTCCACTAATCAGACTAAATTAAAGTAATTTCAAAGTTACTCCATCTTTAGCTTATCACTTATATTTTTACCTTAATCATCATTTTAATCTTTAATTCTTATTTTAAGCATACCATGTGAGTTACCATGTCAGGCCATCTCCATTTAAGGGGAGCTTAGTAGGCCCACCAGATGTATCCCTGGATTTTCCTGGCATGGAGAACTGGGAAAACCCCACAGGGTTCCTCAAATGACCTGCTGCTTATGTTTCTGCCCCTGTGCAGAGAGTTGAGGAATTCCCAAAGAGATATTTCTGAGATTCATGTTATGGTACTGACTAATATTCCCTTCATATTATTCTGCCCTAAAATCAATTCTCCCTTCTGCTGATATTTACAGGCAAAATATAGCCTTGATCAAATCCCCTTTGATAAATAATATCTAGTACGAAAACAAAAGACAATATTTTTCTCTTTTTCAAAATGTCCTTGAAGCCTCAGTTTCTGGTATGCAAGGGCATAACCAGAATGCAGATCGTGGGCTATTGGCTTTTCCCAAAAAATGGGAACTTCACCTTAGTATTGAATTTAGCTCTTTCTTTCACTTGGCCTCTAAATAATAGAGCCCAAACAGTGAAGATTGTGTTCCTAGATCTTTTTCTACTTCTTATTAATCCCTTATTTTGCATCAGAAGTTAGTGCTAAGAGCTGCCTTGAAATGTGATCTTCTCCTTTGTAACTCAGAAATCCTACTGCTCATACCCATGGCTTAATGTATTGTTTACTGTTAAAATCTGATTTGTAATTGTTAACATTCTTCTCTATACCTATGACTGGCTTTTATCCCTTATAAAACTCCCTGCTTAAAGATTAAATTTGTCACATTCTTGCCAGACATGTTGTCTTCAAGCAATTCATTTGTGTGATCTCTCATTTCATCATTTCTTCAATATTATTTCATACGCTGGCCGTGCTTTTACCCACTCCCCTGAAGCTGGCTCATTGAAGTCCAACTGGTGTTGCAGGACAGAAGCCTCTGACAACATTACCTCCTAATTTTTATTCTATATTATATTACATTACATAGAACAGAATAATTTAGGGGCTGTATTGAATGTCAATCAGCTATGTGCAGGGCTCTATATTCAAGGTTCACTCCCAGCATGACTTTGGGAACCATATGCAATGCCAGGTGCCCTCAATACTATCTCTCAAGTTTCAATGGAGTCATCACTTGTTAAGAAAAAATTTATGAAAGTAGATGTTAGATGATTATAACAACTCAGATACATGATCGGATATAGATGCCTGTTAAGCCTTTCTCCACCCCAACCTTCTTGATCACTTGCTCTGGAGTTTCACCTTGAGATGTCAAAGACCTGCTGCCCTGGTAACCATTAGCCAATGCCCCTCCTACGAGGAACTTCACATATTTGGTCAAAAGAATGGACTTCTGCTCGCCACTCCTAAGGTCTTATTTGAAAAAGGACAAGTTCACCATCTGACTGGGCATTGTGTTTGAACCTAGACTAGGGATTGATGCATTTGCAAACCCTAGTTTCCATATCTACCCTGCTCCTAAGGTTCTGTAAACCTATGAAAGACACCTCCTTAGATTGCCCAGTTTTAGCCTACAAGGACAGATATGGTGCCCAGCTTGCTGGAATCAATAAACCTGTTTGCTTTTGATTCTTTGAAGATTCTTGGTCTTTATTTGAGGAGGTGGGCTTCCATGAACCCTTAACACACTTACATGTGACTTTGATACACTTGATCCACACAGTTCCTTCTAGCAAGTTCCTTGCTCTGTACACTTCCTTACAATCTCACACTAGGAGTTCTCTATTGTCTTGTATCGTAAAACAAGCTGTCCAGTGCAATGATGGGGAAAAGATTTACAACATCCATAGCAAAGGCTGCATATAGCATGTGTATGATTCAATGTATAGATACATAATACTCTATAAAAGATGAATTGTAAAAAATGAAAAATGAAATTTAATTCGAAAATATGCTATTTTTGATAATGTAACATATGTAGTAATTTAGTAGGTTTGTATATGTATCTAAATATGCAAAAAGTTTCATTACTTAAAATGTGTTCATCAGGAATATAGGAGATTGAACATTATTTGTCTTCTCTTTTCTCCAAAGTATCATAAAAAATGGACAATGACTGAATAACCCAAAGGAAGAAAAAACCAATATCAGGCAAAGTTGTTCAATGCAAATTTTTAGATGAAAAATATAATGGTAATTCATAAACTAAGTGACTTTCTGGTAGAATGTGAAAATAATGAAGATAAAAAATGTACAGAAACATAAATATGACTTATATATGTATATGTTTGTGCATTTTTCTCCATCTACTTCCCAGTTTGAGTTAGATTCTTTACCTCTCTTTCTCTTAAAGTAGATACTTGGAGACAATTTATGAAATTTTTCTACATTTACATAATTATTTGCATATAAGAAACATCTTAGAAACAGCTCTTTTACTGAAATATATTTAACTTCATTGTTTCTACATATTTAATGCATGGTCTTAATAACTAAAAATCTTAAAATGTGCATGTGCACACACTCCTATGTATGATTGCATGACTATCTAATTATAATATATAATATTTATATAATAAAGTTTATATAATATATAGTATGTAATACATAAAACTCCTACATATGCAAATATTATATGAACATTTTATTCACCCTATATATTCCCCATTTAGAGACATGTGGAAACTGTGGCAAGAAAAAATACTGAATGATTCAGCATTTCTCATTTTATAAATAAAAATTATCCCAATAAAAGCCATTAAATAACAGCAAGACTTTTGGTGAATAAAGATTTTAATGAACCTAAGAATTCACATATATTGAAAAATAAATTTTGTCTGAAAACAAAAGGTATATAGAAGAAAACTTAGGCAGACCTCATTATGACACTGAAGCTAAAGGAATCTTAGAGGATGAAACACCACTGGCCAACCAAGTAGAAGCAAAGATAAACAACTAGAACTACAGTAAACTAACAAAAATGCAATTAAAAGAAACAGTGACTAGTATACAAAGATTGCCCAGGGAATGGGAGAAACTATTCACCCAATACCCATCTGATAAGGGGTTAATATCCAAAAATTAAAAGACACCAGTAGAGCTTAGCAAGAAAAGAATTTAATACCCTCCAAAAATAGAGAATAAATGAACAGACATTTTCTCAAAGAAGGAAAACAGGTGCTCAAAGACTCATGAAAAAAAATGATCCACATCATTAATCATCAAGGAGATGCAAATTAAAACAACAATGAGGTATTATTTAATATATCAGAGGCTGGCACACAACAAAAATGTCAAGAACAACCAGTCTTGACCCAGATGTGAGAAGAAAGGGACTTTGATCATTACTAGTGGAAATGTCAACTAAGGTTCAGCTGTTCTGGAAAACAATATGGATATTCCTAAAAAAAAAAAAAAAAACTAGAAATTGAGCTTCCATATGACCCAGCAATACCTTTCTTAAGGATATATCCCAGGACCCCAAAAACACAATTTAGAAAAGCCCTCTGCACTCCAATGTTGATCACAGCACTATTCACAATAGGCAGAATTTCGATACAACACAAGTACTGAAGAACAGATAAAGAAACCATGGTACATCTACACAATTGAATACTATGTAGTTGTTGAGGAAAAGGGGGGCATCATAAAATTTGCTCATCCATGGATGGATAAGGAGAATATTATGCCAAGAAAATTAGTCAGAAAGAGAGGGATAGACATAGAATGATAATACTCATTTGTGGGATATAAAAATGGCATATAAAAATAATATCCCTCGAGATGAGGCTTAAGAGGACCAGTCCATTGTAGGAAGCTTGCCACAAAATATGGGGAAGTTTAGTTAGAGCAGAGAAGGAACTGATATGACTATAATAGTTGAAAATGATCACTCTGAACAAGAATTGGGTGGTGAAAGTTGATAAATTGATAGGCAAGATACACCTAAATAACAATATGCAAAAAACAGTGTCTGATAGAGAAATAAAAGAAATGGAGAGAGAGAAGAAAAATATCTGTCCTTGACGAAGCTGGGGGAAGGTGGGATGGGAATTGGGGGCATTGGTGGCAGGAAATATGCAGGATAAAGAGCTCTGTATATTGTGTGACTAAAAATCAATAATGAACAACTTTGTAACCGTGTATTCTATTTAAAAATTTATTTGTAAAAAATAATTAAAATTCATTGCACATATATACACATGATAGAATACTATGCAGTTATGAGAAAATATGACATCTTGAGAATTCACAGAAACATTGATGGAACTAGAGGGCATCATGTTAAATGAATGAGTCAGACAAGAAAGGACAAATGCCAGGAGATCTCACTTATCTGTGATATGAAGAAAAATCAAACAAGAACATATACATACCTGAGGATAGACACTTGACCTTTGATTGTAAAACTGAGGTTACCAGATAGTGAAGAAACATCTCACTGCGATCGAGAGAGAATACAGAATACAAATATATATATATATATATATATATGTATGTATATATAGTTGTATATATAAGCATATATATTATATGCTCAGGAGAGGGTCATGCAGGAACTGTGAGCATCAGGCTTTGTAGAAAGACTATGTGGTGCTCTCTTGTTCCATTGGAGGAGAGAAATGTTACATTTAAGCAATCTGTACAATGTCAAAAATACAAAGCCAGGCAGATTAAGAAATAGAAAGAGATCAATTAGTTTGACAAAGTGCAACTAGGTAGTGGAGATACTTAACTAGGTAGTGGAGATACTTTCCTTTGGGTAGGGATCATATCTACCAAAGCTAGAGATCTCATAATTAGAATTCTGTGATCCCATGAGTGGCAAAGATATGAAGAACTTAAAAGTTTTGGACTTAAAATTTTACATATCTATATTTATTACTATATTTATTTATCTATAATATGTGACGTAAATTGTATATTTTACAAAAAAAGTACACATTATTGAATATGAATCTACCTGGAAATACCAAATATTATAATAAATTCATAAATATGAATATGTATAGCCAATTAGTTCATATTATTTTTCCATTTATATGTCAAAATAGTTCTTTTTTGGGGGGGGTTGGGGCCACACCCAGCAGCACTCAGGTGTTACTCCTGGCTCTGCGCTCAGAAATCACTTTTGATTAGGGAGACCATATGGGATGTCAAGAGCTGACCACATGGGTCAGCTGAGTACAAGGCAGATGCCCTACTGCTGTGCTACTGCTCCAGCCCCTCAAAATATTTCTTAAAAATGCATATTCATTTTTCTTCTAGGAAAAAGTGTGTACCCATTTTACTATACCATTATAAAAAGCTATCCATTGCATTTCAAATATTTTATAACATAAATTGTTTGATTTATATTTGTATCTTAATGTACTTCTACACTCATGTTTAATTTCTCAAATAAGTGATTATTTGTAGTAGGCTTTCTACTATTTCTTTAGAAATAAAAATTAGAGATAAGTTTGCAAATCTACAACTTGTAAGCAAAATATATTTTTAACATTTATTAGTTTCTAAAAATCAAGTTATTCAGAATGATGCCTATACCCATTTATCTTTTAACTAGACACGTGCTAAATAGATGCACCATGTCTAAATTTAATTTTCCTTTTCACAAAACATGTCGTTATTTTCTTTTTGTAATTGGTAAGAAGTATAAAGAATGTAGAAAAGAATTTAATGATTGAAGCACATCACAAAGAATGAGAACAAGCAGTGCTGGTGGGGAGGTGGAGAGAAAGGAAATCCTTTTCACTGCTTGTGGAAATGCCATCTAGTCTAACTTTTATGGAAAGCGATATGGTGATTCCTCCAAAATCTGGAAATTGAGCTCCCATACGATCTAGCTATACCATTCCTAGGGATATACCCTAAGAACACAAAAATACAATACAAAAATCCCTTCCTCACACCTATATACATTGCTGTGCTATTTACAATAGCCAGACTATGGAAACAACCAAGATGTCCTTCAGCAGATGAATGTCTGAAGAAATAGGTCAACGGAACATTATGCAGCTGTTAGGGGAGATGAAGTCATGAAATTTTCCTATACATGGAAGTACATGGAATCTATTATCCTGAGTGAAATAGGTCAGGGGTGAGAGATAGATGCAGAATAGTCTCACTCATCTATGGTTTTAAGAAAAAAAATTAAAGACATTTTTACAATAATTCCCATAGACAAAAGAGAAGAGGACTGGAAGGTCCAGCTCATGGCATGAAGCTCACAACAAAGAGCAATGAGTGCAGATAGAGAAATAACTACATTGAGAACTATCATAACAATGTGAATGAATGAGGGAAGTAGAAAGCCTGTCTAGAGTACAGGTGGGGATGGGGTGGGGAGGAGAGAGATTTCGGACACTGATGATGGGAATGTTGCACTGGTGAAGGGGGTGTTCTTTACATGACTGAAACCCAAATACAATCATATTTGTAATCAAGCTGTTTCAATAAAGATATAAAAAAGGAAAAGAAAAGAATTCAACCTCTGTGAAAGAAATTCCCATTCTTCAATTTATTTGTTAATTTACAATACTATGTACTGTATAGATATGTAATTGTTGGATATATTTATTAACATTTTATTACTTTGATATTCCAATTTTGAAAAATGTTTCTTTAATATTTTGGTTTTGTAGGACCACATCTGGGGAAACTCAAGCCTTAGTCCACGATGTGTGCTCTGAGGTTATTCTTGGCAGGGATTGGTTACTACATGTGGTGTGGTCATCTGAATATTGGAGAAGCATCTTACCAGTTATATATTCAACCTTTATTGTTTATTTTAATTTTATATCAATTTGAGCATAAAATTACAGTATCTAGTATCTGTTAGTATTATGTTTATGTTTTGTGTTTAAACATATTCTATGGTATATGAGCAATCATCATCTCAGCATCTTTTAAATTTTTTCAATAGTATTTATTGTGGGTGGAGAAAGACATTAGCCTCATTTTCATCATTAGTGATGTATATTTTGTACATTTTGTGCTGATTCATGTGTTATGAACGCAATAAAGTGCAATTCACTATTCTATGTATAACTAAAAATTTTCAGGTATCAATTAAATTTGATTGCCTATTACTTGAATTTCTTTGTTCTATTAAACAAATTAATCTATAGAGAAGAGCTCCTCTACGTGGTCATAAATTTTCTTTGATAAATTATTTATTTTTTAATGTTTGATATTTGTGTTTCATTTGTTTCTTGTTGAGAATACTCTAAGCTTTGACTTTGAAAGCATGCTTCTATATTCGCCAAAACCTGTATGTGAGATATTAACAAAGACCCACTGACAAAATAATTTTGTTCTATGGTACTAGAGTTGGGAAATGCTAATTTAAGTTGAACAAATTTCTTTTCCATTTACTGTGAGACCCTTGCAGGGAGTGCTGCTTTGCAAATCCTGAAGGAGTTGCTTTTCCTCAAATTTATTTGAACACAAAACAATAATTTGTCTTATTAATGAGAATGTGTTAGGATTGTTACCTTGGTTACTACAGGATCAATTTTCTTACAAAAACTATCTTTAGAATGTCTGTTGACAAAAAATTTACTGTTGACAAATTTGTTTTATTTCTCAAGCACTTTGTACTTGACATTCACTGTTAGTATCGTGTTTATGTTTTGTGTTTAAACATATTCTATGGTATATGAGCAATCATCAGCTCAGCATCTTTTAAATTTTTTCAATAGTATTTATTGTGGGTGGAGAAAGACATTAGCCTCATTTTCATCATTAGTGATGTATATTTTGTACATTTTGTGCTGGTTGTTTTGAAGGCCTGTTTATCTTTATATTACGCACTTTTATAATGATATATTTAATTAGAGATATTTTGGCATGTTTTGAATTTATTGTTTTCTGAGGATATCTTTTTCCATAGAAAAGTCTTAGTACAATTTCTCAATATATTATATTTTTATATTTTTACTCTCCATTTCAAAATTTAAAATGTGAATGTATAGATCCCAGAGTGCAAATTAAAGGGTAAGGGATAAGGGGAAATGATAAGGTGGACTGGACGTAACAGAGACATTTTGGAGATCTTGGTACTTGATGATTTGTAAGTTGAGGAAGTGAAGTGAAATACCTCACAACCATAAACATCATTATTTGGTTTAAAAAATGCTTAATTTCTGTAATTATATTCATGATTTTCTTTGATGATCTGCTTCACTCTTTTTAAATTGTTGTTTGTTTTTGTTTTGGGGTCACACCAGCAGTGCTCAGGGGTTACTCCTGGCTCTGCATTCAGAAATCATCCCTGCCAGGCTCAGGGACCATATGGGATGCCGGAAATCAAATCATCTTCTCCTGGATTGGTTGTATGCAAGGCAAAAACCCTACCCCTGTGTTATCTCTCCAGCCCTCTTTTTAAATATTTTACTTATAGTGTTTTACAAAATTATTTATACCTATATTTAAAACATATAGTGTTTCAGCACCAGTCTTAGAAATCATAAGTAAAATGGGACCAGAGCAGTGGCACAGGGGTCAGGCTTTTGCTTTGCATGCAGCTGACCTAGGACAGACCAGAGTTTGATGCTCCCCCCCCCCCACGTGTCCCATGTGGTCACCCAAGCCAGGAGCGATTTCTGAGCGCATATCAGGAGTAATACGTGAGTGTCAATGGGTGTGGCACAAAAGCCAAAAAAAATTAATAATAATAAGTAAAATATGCAGTTTTCTAGTTTATTTTCTAATTACTTATTGTTTAATTAACATATTACCTTTTGCTATATATTTAATGTGAATACATTTTAGTATATTTATATTGGATATAAAATGTATCATATGATTTCCTATATTTTATCACTTATATATTTATATAATATCAATTATATATAATATATTAAATATATTTATCATATGTTCATATATTGTGTACATAGTATAAATATATGTAAGTAAATGTATTTTAATATATCTTAGATGTATATATTTCCTGCCAAGATTTATCATGGATATCTCATCTCTATATGATTTGAAAATTGTATTTTTGAGCTCTAAATCCATGGAAGTTTATTTATAAAATTTCTTTTAAACTTTTATTGAAGGTATATCTGGCAAATATTTTTATTTGTGTTCCCAGATATTTATTTATCTTAATACATAAAAAGGAATATCCTTTAAACTCAATATTTAGCTCAAGGTATTTTGAACTTCTTGGGTACAAATCCATATGAGGATCACTTAGAGTTCCAAATTTTTATGAAAAATTTATAGGAGAGTTTTTTTTTCTCCTGCCAGAGATTTTGAAATTTCTAGTTAAGTAATTTTTCATAGCTTCTCTGGAATATATATATATATATATATATATATATATATATATAGAGAGAGAGAGAGAGAGAGAGAGAGAGAGAGATAATTCAATTTTCCATGGTTCTCTTTAATTAGAAATATTTTCCATTAAGCATGCCAATGATAGAGTCCAGTTTTAGGGGTTTTTTTTATTTGTTTATTTTGTTTTGGTTTTGTCCATGACCTGGAATGCTCAGGGTCCGCTATTGGGATTTTGCTCTGGTATCAATACAGGAGCATCTCTGGCAACTATATGGGTTGTTCAAGATTAAAGTCAATTGGGCCAGTTGACTGTAAATCAGGTGCCCAATTAGCTGTATTATCTCTTCAACCACTGGTTCTTTTCTTTGATCCATGTACACTGCCAACTAGTCAAAAGAGAATTTGAAGATGAGTTCGATATGTAAAATTCCTTCCGACCACAAGTCTGCTTTAAGTAAAGCTTTTTTCTCTGAGTTCTGTTTGAAGACATTTTCACCTAGATGTCATAAAACCATTAATTACATTTTTATTTATTAAAAGACAGACTCAACTTAATTAACTGACTTGAAACAATGAGGCTGGGTCATTTGAAAAAAAATAATGGTATAATTACCCTTTAGATGCTTGTACCCACTTCTTTAAAATCTGCATCCTTAAAGATTCTACATTATTTGTTGAATCAAAGAATATCATTCAATGATAGTTTTTTCAAAGCCTCTTCATAATTAGATTTTTTCTTTAAATGAAGTCTAATAATTAATTTTAGGTCATAATAATTGAGATTGTTGGGGTGTGAGAGAAGAATCTCAGAAGATAGAGAGGGGTTCATGAATTGTAATAGAAGCTATTGGCACCTTCTAGGAATGCAATGGACAATTAAATTTTAAAGAAAGACACTCCTAAAACATGCATACATGCAAAACAATATAGCATTTTATTACATGATATCAATTATAATAGTATGTAATACATCATAATACCTATTATATTATCATATTATAATAAAATATCATTTTAATATATTATAATATAAATAAAATTATATTTAGAGAAAAATATTATCTCAATAGTTTAATAATTCTCATCTAAATAATTTTAGGGAAACTGAGGACAAGACTAAATAATAATATGAAATTTTTCCCTTTGATTACTGAGAAGAAAATGAAAAACTATGTCCTTAGATAAGATTCATACATCCTCTCTGCTTCCTGAAGTAATATGGTAGCATAGAAATCTTATTCAGTATTAAGTGAGTATTCTGCAAATAATGGAAAATATAAGAAAGATTGTAGCTTACTAATTTGTTTTAGAAACACAAATTGAAATATAAATTTAGTTTTAAAATCCTTCCTACTTTGTAGAAATTTCTATTTCCTACCCCTATTTTCAATCCAAAAGTGCCATAGATACAGTTTCTAAAAAGTGTTACGGGGTAGGTTTATAAAATTTTCTTTGGATACAGTATTCAATATTTTCTCATTTGATAAAATACTGCCTTAATGCTACCTTTCACATTATTTATTCTGATTACATGAAAAATATGCATCCCACTGATTCCAATCAATGGTTGCAGGTGCTGAAAACATGCAAAGAAGAAAATAAAAAGCATTGCTGAATAATATATTATGATTCCTTTATATTTTTTTAAATTGGCATCTGTAATACCTCAATCACAATTAATAGTAAGAGACAAAAAGTATTTATAAAATAAATTTAATTAATTTAAACAATGTCATATTTTATTGCCATGCCAACTATATATACATAAATATATATGATATGTCTTATATAAGAAATTTTCTATGTAAATAATATAAATCATATATAAAAGATTGGTAACAATGTTAGACAAATGATTAGACTGTAGAAACATTTTAAGAATATTAAATATTAACTTGCTGCATAGATGATGTGTTATATATGATTTAAAGATATATAATTTTATTGATATAATTCATTTTAATTCAAACAGTATTTCCTTTAAAGTCACTTCTATACTTATCTTCCAGTCCCACAAATAAGACTTTCCTTGTTCAGTTATATATGTTAGAACTGTCAGACAATATGATTACTTTTCCTTTGAACTTTATTAAAGTAAATTTATTGTCTAATAAGTTTGTTGCTCCGTTTGTTCTTGAGACCTGTTTGTGAATCTAGGCATGACATTTAAGTAATTGAGCCTTTTTGAGTTAATATCCGTGAGCAGTGTAGGCAGCAGTCTAGTTTATTCTTTTATAGGTGAATATATAGTTTTCCAGGTAGATATCTAGTTCTACAATTAAGAAGTTATATTTTGCAATTGTGAATTCTTGGCTATATTTGTGGGTTTTCTCGTATTTTATATGTTCCATTTGATCAAATTTTTCTTATCATGTTGTTTTCTAATAGTACTTAAAATTGGGAATTGCAATGTCTTCAATTTTGTTTTTTTGAAAATCCATCTGCTAATTTGCTACCAATCCCAGACATGAACATAGATACAAAAATCCTCAGCTAAATTCTATCTGATGAGATATAAGAGCTTAAGGGTAATATACTATGATCAGGTGTATATCATAGCTGGAATTGTTATAACATGAAAAATAAGTAAATGTGTGCCATACCACTTAATAGACTAAAGAACTTGAAGAGCATATGATCATTTCAATTAAAAAAAAAAGCATATGACAAAATTTAATTCACTTCTCCTGGTTAAAAATTCTCAACAAAGAGGTACCCAGGGCTAAGATGGTGAATAGAACTGTTTACTACCTCCCATGATTACTACAATTATACATAAATGTCTGATAAACAGACACACAACCTTCACAACCAGCCTGAAAACTTATTGAACAGAACAAAGGATACATTCAATATGTTAAGAGTTTGACACATTCATCAAGAACAAAACCCTACTTTTCTAGTTTCAAAATAGAAAAGACCAAGAGCTATAAACTAAGGCTTTTATCTTGGGTTTCAGAGATTTTTATGAACACCTGGAATCAAATTTTTTATACTTATGATTACATACTTATCTTCAGTACTAAAACAAAAGTCAAGTAATTATATATGCAAACCACTCTGAAACTATTAAAAGGTTAATATTAATTAAACTCTTGAATGTATTTCTCTTAAATCTGAAATTATATAAAGTATTTAAAAAAACAGGAAAAAGTTTAAATGAAATTTTTGGAAGGATATCTTTTTTTTTCCTTTGGGGACCACACTAGGTTGGATTCAGGTGTTATTTCCGGCTCTGAGCTCAAAAATAGCTCCCAGTAGGCTCGAGGGACCACATGGGATGCAGGGGATCAAACCTGTGTCTTTCCCTACTTGGCCATGTGCAAAGCAAAAGCCCTACCGCTGAGCTATCACCCAGGCCTCACTGATGTCTTTCTTGATTAACCTCCATATGCGAGTAAAAGAAAACACATAAAAGAAAACAAATTAAATATTAATTCAAACTAAAGACCACAAAGTAAAAGAAATTATCAAAAGATTCAAGAGCTAATACTGGGATTTAGGCACTATTTCACTGCACTTGTCTGATTCCAATTCCAGGAAGGAAAAGAACATTACACTACTTCGATAAATCTTATTTTAGTAGATTCAGGGCAACTGAGGACAAGCAAGACTAAATAATAATGCAAAAATTTTTTAGAACAAAGAGCTTTTTTCTTTTGATTACCGAGGGAAAAAAATGGCAGAACTATAACCTAAATAAGATCATACCACCTCTGTGTTACTTGGAATAAAATACAATAACATAGAAATATCAGTCAGTATAAAGTTGGCAGTCTGCAAATAATGGACAACTTAAGAAAGATCATAGTCCATTAATTTGTTATATTAAGATAAATTGAAACATAAATTCAGGTTTTAAATTCTTCCTTCTTCTAAGAATTTGCTATTCCCTACCCCTACTTTCAACCCAAAAGTGCTGCCATACACATTTTGTAAAAAGGACATCATATTTATTTGCTTAAAATTGGGGGTTGTGATGCCTTCGGTTTTGTTTTTTGAGGATGTTTTGGCTGATTTGCCACCAAATCCAGGCATGAATGTATAGATGCTTTAGGAACACAGGGCACACACAACCAGAGTGCCAGCATTGTTCCAACACAGTCTCTAGATTCTGTATTTTGCCTCTTTTGAAGCAAAATACACCCTACAAGCAGATTCTCCAGATATTCTGTCATTGGTTCCTCGTTGTTCTTTTCTTTATGCTGCACATATGAGTGACATCATTTGGTATTTCTCCTTTTGGCTAACTTCACTCAGTGTGATGTTCTCAAGCTCCATCCATGTTATAGTGAGCATGCCTGATTTTATCTTTCTTATAGTTGAGAGTATTCTATGTGTGTAACTTGTGTATAACACATTTTTTTATTTTTTAATGTCTGTTTATTTTTTACCACAACCAAAATTTCTCAGGGCTTATTCTGCTCAGGAAATCACTACTAACAGAGTGACTATATGGGATGCCAAGGATCAAACCTGGGCCTAGACACATGCCCTGCTCACTGTACTATCATTCAAGTCCAGCATATCACAATTTTTTTGATCCTCTTTTGTTGATCTTTCAGATCTTGGTTATGATTAGCACCAAAAGTGGTTCTGGTAGTTCTACTGTAGGAGAGGCTAGTGTGACAGTAGAACATGCCATAGCTAGGGCCTCACAGCCAGGAGTTGTGTATGCATCTTAGCTAAAGTTTATACCTTTGCCAGACATTGCTATAATTCTAAAATGTGTAAGCAACAGCCAGAAATATGATCTCTGCTAATCATATGCATGAATTCACAATGACATTCTGTGAGTATTAGAAATAGAATGCGCACATAGAGTGAGACCTCCACAAGCACATATTAAAGCACCACAAACAGGGGCCGGAGTGGTGGCACAAGCAGTAAGATGTCTGCCTTGCCACGGCTAGCCTACGATGGACCACTATCCTGTCGTCCCATATGGTGCCCCAAAACAGGAGAGATTTATAAGCGCATAGCTAGGAGTAACCTCTGAGAGTCACTGGGTTTGGCCCAAAATCCAAAAACCAAAAAAAAAAAAAAAAAAAAAAAGACACCATAAATAGGGGCCAAAGTGATAGAGCAGCAAGTGGTAGGGCGTTTGCCTTGCAGAGATGACGCAGGAAGTCAGCGGTTCAATTTCTGGCGTCCTGTTTGGTTCCCCAAGCCAGGAGTGATTTCTGAATGCATAGCCAGTAGTAAACCCTGAGCATCACCAGGTGTAGCCAAAAACCAAAATAAATAAATAAATAAAAGCACCACAAATAAATGTTAAACCTTCAGTGAGTACTGTGTCTGGAAGTGCAAGCTTTGTTGCTAAATATATAAGCAACAGTGAGCATTACGATCAAGTGTGTACGCAACAAAACTAAGCATGATCAGATTCCCAAATACAAATCTAGACACATAGAATTAACTGATATTTGTCATAGTTACAAGTCTACTCAATAGAGAAAGACATCTTTTCAAAAAAACATTAAAAATAAGTGGAATTCCATTAAATTAAAAAGTTACTGCACAGAGATCATAAAATATAACAACCTATGTAATAGATTTTAAAATTAAAATCCACCTAAAGGATATATGTGCAAGCTACATATAAGGGATTAGATGGATAAGATTAATAATGTGAAATTAATATTTATAATACAATGTTAATATGAGTTGATGTTAGGCTAATTTTAATAACAGGTAATATTTTAAAATTTTAATAAACTCCAATTGAAAATAAAACACATAATTGGATTAAAAATAGACAAAGAACACTCAATTTTTTCCAAAGATATTCAAATGACCAAAATGTGCATGAAAGATTATCAATATCATCAAACTTGAGGGAAATATTTTTATATTGTAAAAAGATGAAATACACTGTCAACACTTTAACCACTGCAATCTTTGACCCTGATAAGTTTTTACCTTATGTAAATGTTGAAGTGCATAATTTCTAATTTTGTCATCAAAATATTTTAATGTTATGGAAATGACATTTATATCATTTAGAGCCAAGGTTTTTATTTTAGGAGGCACTTTCAGCAATGCTCAGAACTTACTCCTGGCTTTGAAGTCAGGAATTCCTCCTTGTGGGCTTGGACAACCATATGGGTTTCTCAGGATCAAACCAGTTAGAGCAAGTGCAAGGCAAACACCCTATTGCCATGCAATCACTCCAGCTCAAACCAATGAATTTCTGGGAGCCGCGGTGGCGCTGGAGGTAAGGTGCCTGCCTTGCCTGCGCTAGCCTAGGACGGACCGAGGTTCGATCCCCCGGTTCCCATATGGTTCCCCAAGCCAGGAGCGACTTCTGAGCGCATAGCCAGGAGTAACCCCTGAGCGTCACTGGGTGTGGCCCAAAAATCAAACCAATGAATTTCTATGTATTTTATTTATCTATTTTCTATACCCCTATCATCACTCTCTTTCATATCATAGACTCCCTCTTAATAAAAAAATAATTTAACTTCCTCTGAATCTTTCATACACCAAAAGGTCATATGATAGTTTGCTTTGTATTTATTGCACATAGAAACTTGCATTTGGTCCAGTTTTTTTTTTGCATATAATCTGATGCATAGTGAAATCTAAACAAATGTTTAAAAGCAAGTAGACCATAAAGTAGCCAAAGAATATATTTATCAAATATCTAGTTATTTTATCTAAGATAGCATACATGTTGCAGCAGCATGAAAGTATAAGAAAATCTCACTAAATCCAGCTCATTTCCTTTTAATGATTGATCCTCTAGTAGGATATAAAAATCATTCCTGCTCATCCTCCTGCAAACTTCAGGCTTCTCAGTACTTGATTTCCTATGAGTCACTGTGAACCAGAACACTCATATATCCACAAAGATGAGAAATAGATGCAGGTCGGGCACAGATTAAATGGTGCTTACAAAAGGAACATTTCTCCAAATCATAGAAAGTGACAAGAAATTCATGCTGTCTAAAACAAAGCTTCTAAAACAATTTCTGAAAAAGATTATAGATTTTGTCTCACTTTTACATGAATTAATGAGGCAGATCTTAAGAGTAATTAAATATCCTATAAATGTGTATTTTCTTTAGAATACAGTAAAGAGTATCTTCATGTTTTTATTATGCTTTCTAACATTCTTATCCACTATTCCAATTCTTATGCTAATATTTTGAGCAATGTTTCAGCTTTCTCACTTTTTTGTCTTTCTCAGTGACACACAATTAAAAAAGTAATTAATAAAACTTTGGTTCCAAAATTAGGATATCAGAAAGAAATTTTTATTGGACCTGTTTTTTTTTTCACTTTTAGAATTCTCCAAGAATCTTTTTGTTTCTTGATCTTTTTTCTTTGTAAACACAGATGGAGATAGTAATGAGGTATAATAATAATGATAGTAAAATTAAAAGGAAAAACATTAAGAGTTAAAATTAAGTAGTAAAGAATAGTCAGTGAATGATGAAAACTGTCAGAACAAGATGAAAAATAATTGTTCAACATACACCACTTATCCTTTTACAAGTTATAGAGTTAAATTTTGTCAGCATAATAAATTATTATGACTACAATATACTATACATTATAAAATAATAAAAATATATAAAATATAATTATAGGAGACCTTTTATTTTTCCTCAAGTACATTATTAATTTAGTTGGTTAATTTTTCAAGTTGTTATAAAAATTATTTCATTCCAAAGCAATATGTTAAAATGAGATGTGACTATTTAACTTCAAATGATATTTTTAATTGTACAAATAAATTGAGTTACAAGCACAAAACAGTGGTCTTTTATCTTTAGCTTTTTCATTACTCAGGAATTAATCTCTAAATTGTATGTATTTTCAATCTATATCTTGGTCATAATATTGAGAATTGATTTACAACCTGATAGAATAGTCAGATAAAAGTATCTGCCAAGATTTTCTTGCTCTCCATTGCTTTTTGTAAATACTGCTCTTAAAATGTGACAAATAGAATTTTTCAAGATATAATGCAGGGACCAGAGCTATAGAGCTGCAGATAGAGTGTTTACCTTACATGTGTCAATCATGAGCAGTATCGGTATGCTCCCCCAAAATATATAGTATCAAAAAATAAGAAGTTCAGAAATTTTTGGAATTTTAACCAATTTTTGTGTGTAGACATGTTATACTTAACTCCATATTCAAATATCTGCTAAAACATGCAAAAGTATAGTGATTTATAAGGTAAATGCACCTGCTTGAAAGACTATCAATGTAAAAATACTTATGACAATTAGAAAAGTAAGAATAAAGGTTACTATTTCCCATAAGATGACAATAATGTTACATAATATCACCCTGTTTCAAAAAATGTCATTGTCATACAAAGATGCATAAGAGAAATGAGCAGTCATATAGATAGCCCAGCAAAAGACTAATGCACACTATAAACAAGATATATAATAGAGGCAGCATCATAAATAACTAGGAAGTGCTAGATTTTTTTCAGTGAACATGAAAAATTATATGATAGTATAGAATAAAGTTAGATTGCTGGTATTACATACATAAAAGACTAAAACTACAAAGGAAATATAAGTAAAACATGTAATCTTTAGACTTAGAGGAAAAATAAGTTTTTAACAAGGGCTGAATGAATTTGTTGGTAAGTCAAACAAACATGGAAACACTATTAAGCTAGCATGAGTTATCTTAAAGTCTGAGACTAAGCAAAATAGAATTTAAAATATAAGTAACTCTTGATAATTTGAGAAAATACAATATTACATAGAACACAATACATAATTACAGATTGCATAATTAATTACATAAATACATAATTACACAATAAAAACACAAAGAGGAGATGTAAAGATAACAGATATATAAATAAATTTTTGTTTTATTAACTGAGTATACACAAAATAATAAGACATGAATAATAACAAAGTTAAATAACATTTTCAATATAAAAGTGTAAGATTCAATTACGAGTGAAATTGTGAAAAAAATTGGACTCCTTATGGGTATCTGGTTGAAGTGTAAACTGAAAAAGTTTAATGGAAGAGAGAAATAAATATTCACTAAGAACAGTTAACTAAATCTGACACGTGAATTATTTTTAGCCCTGAGAAATTCTGCCAAGGAATAATAAAGAAAAATCAACAATAAGGTAAATTTCTGCAAATAGTTACCTAAAACGTGTCATGATTATTAACAATTAAGCCAATGTTGTTGAATATAAAATCTAGAGTTATTTTTCAGAGGTCTTTAAAAATATACAACTGAGTTGATCAAAAAATTTTAAAAAGGTTTATAGAACATTGCCAGTTTTATAAAATTGAGTCTGCATGAATACATAATAAATACTGAAAAGGGCAAAGTAAAACCAATGGCAGCATAAGCCCCAGTACCACAGGACCCAAGGAATATGACATACGAATGCCCAATTGATTGACAGTTGCAGATGCCTCCCAACACCAATAAAAAATTTAATTCAAATGAAATTAATTAATATGGGGCCGGGCGGTGGTGCTGCTGAAGGTAAGGTGCCTGCCTTACCGCGCTAGCCTTGGACAGGCCGCGGTTCGATCCCCCGTGCCCCATATGGTCCCCCAGGTCAGGGGCGACTTCTGAGCGCATAACCAGGAGTAACCCCTGAGTGTCACTGGTTGTGACC
>PVKC010008260.1:0-28444 GCA_004027635.1 Crocidura indochinensis | reverse complement strand
AATAATTAATAATAAAATAAAATAAAGATATTCTGGAAATGGCTGGAGTCCTTCTAGTGGTTATCAGCCTCAGTTTGAGAGAGGACATGAAAAATGTAATTGAAACACCGTAACAATATAAAAATAAGTGTCAAATTAGCTATCCAGTGATCCCTACAGCAATAAAGAGAAGCATCAGAAGCACACCGTTTTGCCTGACACAGAATACTCTTAAACCGTTTTCATTTCGCATCTCTCCTTAGAGATAATATAATTTCTTTACATTCTGTGATTCTTTTTAGACTCATTTTACATTGCATTTATATTCATGTTAACCATTAAAATATCAATTTCCTAATTTCAAAAGTACAGGTTTCCATACAATAGAGTTCACATTAGCATTGGCAAACATTTTTAGCTTTTTTTCCTTTGGGTGTTTTCTAATCAGCACTCTGGAGTCCCAGACCCTGTCATTGATTCTAGATCAACTTTGCTAGTAGTTCAGGGAAAATACTCAATGATGCATGCACACTCTCATTGCATTATCACGTTGAAATTACTTGGTCTGCCCAGTTTGAGTGTTTGGTGGCATACAGGGTTGTACTCAGTGATGCTGAATTTGGGGATCAAACTACGTGGCATAGGAAATAGAATCTGAGTTCAGATGCATAATAAACTGTCCTCAATTCTCTTTCAGCTGTTTCATGTAAAACGAGAAAGATAACTGGCTATTTTATTTTCACAAAAGATTCCATCCCAGCATAGGCTTATGACAGTCAAGATTATACAGATAATGAATGAGAAAATGATGCCCCATTTTACAATATGTGCATCTTGAAGTTGACCTGACATAGAAAAAACTATTATTGTGGCATTAAAAAGTGGTAAATTTTGAGTTCACAACTGAGGAAGGTGCTCTAGTGGCAAGCAGAACTCACTGCCAGTTGTATCCCAGGCTCCTGTGGGGTGATGGGAATCAGTGTGCTAGTGCAAGCTGGGATCTTGGGTTCAATCAATCCCCATAAGATTTAGGACTAAGAGTTACCACTGCGGGGAAGGTGTCCTCTCATTTTCATACCTTTTCTTTGCATGGTCAACACTCATGTCCTATGCCCTATTTTCCACGCAGTATACACAAAGTTGTTTTGTTTTAAACTTGGAATTCCTGGTTGTTCTGACCCATGGCAGCCCTTTTATGCCCTACCTCTGTGTTATAAAGGGAAAGGAGTTATCAGTGAAAAATTTTATTCTTCTTTTGTGTTCCTTACTTTTTCTTTTATTTTACATCTGATTGACACTGATTGTATCCTGCCACCACATGTGCTCATCCAGTACCACAAGGAGTGATCCATGATCACCAATGAAATAATCTATAACAACCACTTTGTGACCTAAAACTAATAATAGAGTGAGAGAAGAGAGGGAAAGAAAGGAAGAAAATACATGTCTTTAGAAGGAGAGAAGTACAAATGAGGATTTTATAATATAGAGTTAACATAAATCACTGGAGACCTTCCAGCCACAAATACCATAAAATGCTGCATTTCCATGATATCTTTAATCTGGATTTAAAAGTGGAGTGAAGAAACATGCAGAATATTCTCTATTTTAAATTTCAACACACTGAGATTTCTTTTTTTTTCTTCGCACCCTAACCACAGTGTTATCCTCTAGCCCTACCACAAGATTTGTTATAGAGTTATATATTATTATTTATGTATGAGTTCAAATCTTAATTTCTTAAGAAAATTTACTCAGTAGTATAATTATGGTGGTAGAAGATTTTTTGTGTGTTCTATATACTTTTAATGCCATGACCACCAATTAACTCTGAAACACATTATGTCAATTCTTTTTTTTTCGTTCTGTTGTCCCCAAATTCACAATACAGACTAGGCAATGGTCTGGGTTGAGGTGTATATGGGGTGCATTTACTGTACCTCCTCTTTCTATAGTCAGTGTGAAGAACACAGCCTGTGGTAAGAATTGGGAGGCCTTATTTTTTCTTTTCTTTTTTGATTTTGTTTTTTGTTTTTGTTTCTTATTTAACTTTTTTTAACACCCCCTTCACCAGTGCAACTTTCCCACCACCAATGTCCCAAATCTCCCTCCCTCCCAACCCACCCCACCTGTACTCCATATAGGATTTCCAGGTGCCTCATTCATGAACATGATTAGGATAGTTATCTGTGTAGTTATTTCTATAACTGCACTCACCACTCATTGTGGTGAGTTTCATAAATGAGCTGGAAGTTCCAGCCCTCCTCCCATTATCTCTGATGATTGGTGCAAAAATGACTTTCGTTTTTCTCAGAACCCATAGATAAGTGAGACAATTCTATGTCTCTCTCTCTCCCTCTGACTTATTTCACTCAGGATGGTAGATTCCATGTACATCCATGTATATGAAAATTTCATGACTTCATCTTTCCTGACAGCTGCATAATATTCCATTGTGTACATGTACCACATTTTCTTTAGCCATTCATTTGTTGAAGGGCATCTTGGTTGTTTCCAGAGCCTGGCTATAGTGAATAGTGCTGCAATAAATATAGGTGTGAGAAAGGGGGTTTTGTATTGTATTCTTGTGTTCTTAGGATATAACCCTAGGAGTGGAATAGCTGGGTCGAATGGGAGCTCAATTTCCAGATTTTGGAGGAATCTCCATATTGCTTTCCATAGAGGTTGGACTAGACGGCATTGCCACCAGCAGTGGATAAGAGTTCCTTTCTCTCTACATCACCGCCAGCAATGATTATTCTCATTCTTTGTGATGTGCGCCAATTTCTGTGATGTGAGGTGGTATCTCATAGTTGTTTTGATTTGTATCTCCCTTATGATTAATGATGAGGAGCATTTTTATGTGCCTTTTAGCCATTTGTATTTCTTTTTTTTATCAAAGTGTCTGTTAATTTCTTTTCCCCATTTTTTGATGGGATTAGATGTTTTTATCTTGTATAGTTCTGTCAGTGCCCTGTATATTTTGGATATTAGTCCCTTATCTGAATGGTGTTTAGTGAATAGTTTCTCCCACTCGGTGGGTGACTCTTGTATCCTGGGCACTATTTCTTTTGAGGTGCAGAAACTTCTCAGTCTAAAGTATTCCCATCTGTTGATCTCTGCTTCCACTTGTTTGGAAAGAGTAGTTTCCTCCTTGAAGATGCCCTTCGTCTCGATGTCATGGATTGTTTTACCGACGTGTTGTCATATATGCCTTATGGTATCAGGTCTGATATCGAGGTCTTTAATCCATTTGGATTTTACCTTTGTACACGATGTTAACTGGGGGTCTATTTTTGCTTTTTTGCAAGTGGCTAACCAGTTCTGCCAGCACCACTTGTTGAAGAGGCTTTCCCTATTCCACTAAGGATTTCTGGCTCCTTTGTCAAATATTAGGTACTTGTATGTCTGAGGGACAATATCTGAGAATTCAAGCCTATTCCACTGATCTGAAGGTCTGTCTTTATTCCAGTACCATGCTGTTTTGATAGCTATTGCTTTATAGTACAGTTTAAAGTTGGGGAAGGTAATGCCTCCCATTTTACTTTTCCCTAGGAGTGCTTTAGCTATTCGAGGGTGTTTATTGTTCCAGATGAACTTCAGAAGGGTTTGATCCACTTTTTGAAGAATGTCATGGGTATCTTTATAGGGATTGCATTAAATGTGTATAATGCTTTGGGGAATATTGCATTTTATTGATGTTAATCCTGCCAATCCATGAGCAGGGTATATGTTTCCATTTCCGCGTGTCCTCCCTTATTTCTTGGAGCATGGCTTTATAGTTTACTATGTATAGTTCCTTCGTGTCTTTGGTCAAGCTGACTCCAAGATATTTGATTTTGTGTGGTGCTATTGTGAATGGGATTCCCTTCTTACCTTCCTTCTCTTCCCTATCATTGTTAGTGTATAAAAAGGCCATTGATTTCTGTGTGTAAATTTTATAGCCTGCCACCTTGCTATATGAGTCTATTATTTCTAGAAGCTTTCTGGTAGACTCTTTAGTGTTTTCTAGGTAGAGTATCATGTCGTCTGCAAACAATGAGAACTTAACTTCTTTCTTTCCTATCTGGATTCCCTTGATATCCTTTACTTGCCTGATCGCTATAGCAAGAATTTCCAGTACTATGTTGAAGAGGAGTGGTGAGAGCGGACAGCCTTGTCATGTACCAGAATTTAGAGGAGAGGCTTTTAGTTTTTCTCCATTAAGGATAATATTTGCCATTGGCTTGTGGTAGATGGTTTCAATTAGGTTGAGAAAGGTTCCTTCCATTCCCATCTTGCTGAGAGTTTTGATCAAGAAAGGGTGTTGTACCTTATCAAATGCTTTTTCTGCGTCTATTGATATGATCATGTTATTTTTATTTTTCTTCTTGTTGATGTTGTGTATGATGTTGATAGATTTACAGATGTTAAACCAACCCTGCATTCCTGGAATGAAATCTACTTGATCATAGTGTATGATCTTCTTGATGACATATTGGATCCTATTTGCCAGGATTTTGTTGAAAATCTTAGCATCAGCATTCATCAGGGATATTGGCCTGTAATTTTCTTTTTTGGCAGCATCTCTGTCCGGTTTTGGTATCAAGATGATGTTACCTTCATAAAAGCTGTTTGGGAGTATTCCCGTTTTTTCAATTTCATGAAACAACTTGGCTAGGATTGGTAGTAGCTCCTCTTGAAAGTTTTGAAAAAATTCATTAGAAAATCCATCTGGGCCTGGGCTTTTCTTTTTGGGCAGATGTTTGATTACAGTTTCAATTTCCTCAGTGGTGATGGGGGCGTTTAGATAATCTACCTCCTCCTTATCTAAATGTGTAAGGTTATATGTGTCCAAAAATTTTTCCATTTCTTCCAGGTTCTCATATTTAGTAGCATAAGGGTTTCTCGAAGTAGTTTCTGATTACCTTTTGGATCTCTGCAGTATCTGTTGTGATCTCTCCCTTTTCATTTCTAATATGTGTTATCAGATTTCTCTCTTTCTTTGTGAGTTTTGCCAATGGCCTATCAATCTTGTTTATTTTTTCAAACAACCAACTTCTGCTTTCGTTGATCTTTTGGATTGATTTTCGGTTTTCCACTTCATTGAGTTCTGCTTTCAACTTTGTAATTTCCTTCTGTCTCCCTATTTTTGGTTCCTTTTGTTGGTCATTTTCTAATTTTTTGAGTTGTGTCATTAGGTTATTCAGGTATGCCCCTTCTTCCTTCCTGATGTGTGCTTGTAGAGCTATAAATTTTCCTCTCAGGATCGCTTTTGCTGTGTCCCATAGATTCTGGGGAGTGGTGTCTTCATTATCATTTGTTTCCAGGAAAGTTTTGATTGCCTTTTTTATTTGATCTCGGATCCACTGGCTATTCAGTAGCAGGGTGTTTAATTTCCAGTTGTTAATGTTTTTCTTCTGTGTGACTTTGTAGTTCACATCTAATTTCAGAGCCTTGTGGTCAGCAAAGGTAGCTTGCAAGATTTCTATTCCCTTGATTTTATGGAGGTATGTTTTATGTGTCAGCATGTAGTCTATCCTGGAGAATGACCCATGTACATTGGAGAAGAATGTCTATCCAGGTTTTTTGGGATGAAGTGTCCTATGTACATCTACTAGTTCTCTTTCTTCCATTTCTCCTTTCAGGACCAGTATGTTTTTGTTGGGTTTCATTCTGGTTGACCGATCGAGTGTTGATAGGGCCGTGTTCAGGTCTCCCCATAATTATTGTGTTATCATTGATTTCTTCTTTTTGATTTGTCAGTAACTGTATTAGATAAGTTGCTGGTCTCTCATTGGCTGCATATATGTTTAATAGTCTGATTTCTTCCTGTTGCACATATCCCTTAATTTGAACATAAAGTCCATCTTTGTCCCTTACCACTTTTCTGAGTATAAATTTGGTGTCATCAGATATTAATATGGCCACCCCAGCTTTTTTGAAGTTATTGCTTGCTTCTATGATTTTCCTCCAGCCTTTGATTTTGAGTCTATGTTTGTTCTGCCTATTCAGATGTGTTTCTTGTAGGCAGCAAAATGTTGGATTCATTTTTTTGACCCATTTTGCCACTCTGTGTCTTTTAATTGGTGAATTTAAGCCATTGACATTGAGAGAGATGACTGTCATAGGATTTAATGTCATCTTTGTAGATAAGTTTCCTGTATTTGTTGGACTCTCTTGTCTTAGAGTAGACCTGACAGTTTTTTGGTCCCATGTCCTCTTTGTCTTATTAATTAACCTCTAGTCTTGTACGAGAACCATTTTCATATGTGGTTGCCCTGGAATATTCTGCAGGCCTACTAGTTGATCTAATGACCTCTGGTTGTGAAGCATACTTTTAGGCCATGAGACATTAGAATCAAATACTTAGATATGAGTTTATCTTTAAAAGAGATAAATCAGGAAAAGATGAGTGTTATAGAGAGGATGTGTCCCATGGTAAAATGACAAATCACTGGTACAGAATGATAGGATATTACTGCAAATCGTCTGCTTGATTTGAATGCAGCTGACCTAGGTTTGATTATCAGTACTCCTTATATTCCCTTAACCACAGCAGGAGTATTTCCTGAGTGCATAGCCATGAGTAAACCTAAAATCAAGTGTGCTGCCCCAAATGACAAGACATAAATCCAGACACATATAGGACAGTTACCTTATTGACTTACACTTTGAGCAGATAGACTAAGCACTCATCATTATGAGCTAATATGTATTGTCTAAATGAAACATTGAATAAAATTAGTTACCACAAATTTCAATTTATTTAGCTCTATCAATTCATTAATGTGTTGTTTTTTTTTTTTTTGGTTTGTGGGCCACACCCAGTGACGTTCAGGGGTTCCTCCTGGCTATGCGCTCAGAAGTCGCTCCTGGCAGGTACGGGGGACCATATGGGGAACCGTGGGATCGAACCGCGGTCCGTCCTAGGCAAGCACAGGCAAGGCAGGCACCTTACCTTCAGTGCCACTGCCTGGCCCCGTGTTTCTTTTTGGAATCAGAGAATAAGCTAATTAAATTTTGGTAACAGTGAAAATCATTCTTTTATACAAAGAGGACTGAAAAAAGTTGTTTGGGGTTTGAAAGGTCCCTGAATTTTGGGGCTAAACATACATGATGGTAGGGTGTTGAATTAAATATTAATCATTGAATTCTAGTGTGGTTGGATGGATGGAGAGAACTTTCTTGGCCCAGTCCGGTGCCTGCAGTCCCTTTAGCCTGTGGGTTTGTTGGTATCAGGGTAAGCGTGAAGAAGTGATCCAGAGCAGTCAGATGAAGTTTCAGGAGAAATTCATCTTTACTATAAGACCCTAATTCCCATGGGCATATCTCACATGGCTTCTAAGCTAAGCAACCTCTCTGCAACCAACATGTGTCTCTACTCTTCTTCCTGTTGAATCTCTCTGTTCCCTCTCCCAGACCACACTTAATTACCAACCACAGACCCCTCCCATCTATGGAAGGGTCTCACAATCCAGGTGAGGTAGGCAGGAAGTGGGAGGAGGGATAAGGTAAAATGAATTAAATAGACATTTCTTTCATACCTTGTTAAGTGGTAGTGCCCAACCTTGACTAATTGAGGTTGCTGGTAGGCTCAAAGTAAGATTTTTCTTTCCTGACATCAAGATGACAGGGTACTGAGTTTTCAACATTTTGCTTATCATTATATGCAATGGAAGGTAAATATATCTTTTTTTGGAATCTAAAACTTCTGCTCTCCATTGCTTTATTGAGAGCCATTTTATCATAAGAGAATTTCAATCTATCATCTCTATTTTCTTGACAGGTACTTTCTTGAATTTCACTGTATGCAGTTAAGTAAGATGAAATACTCAGCTTTCTATTACAACCTATCCTTTGGTGGTTTATTTTATGACTGCATTGGAATGATGATTTTACTAAAATGATCAAATGTTTTAGGATGCTGAAGGGTGGAAACTTGTTTGGGGAACATTTTATCACTCTGGAGACTACAGGGTTTAACTATCAGAATAAATGTTTTATCAAATGATATCTTCGAAGCTACCCATGATAAAAGTCTGTCATAATAGTTTATTTCATTTTAAAACATACAGTCCCAGACTAATTTGTATTCCTCCTAACAGTATTAAATTAATAATAAGAACAGTAAATATTCCACTTTCTATTTGTGGCCATGCTAATTTTGTCTCTCTCATGCCATAGATGAGTGAATTTACTTGGTGTTTGTCCCTTTCATATTTACTTAGCTTCACATTATACCTACTTGTTTCATTCAAGATACACAAAAAAATAAAGTTTTAAGTATTTCTTATAGTTATGTAACATTTCATTCTATATATGTATATGTGTACACCATAATAATTCTTTATCCTTTCTGCTGTCATCGGACATTTGTGTTGCTTCATTCCCTGGCTATTACATGCAACACATCAATAAATGTGTGCATATTTGTATTTTTAATAAATGTCTTTATATTTGTGGAATAGATACCAAGAAGTGAAGTCAGTGTGTAATAGAGGAACTTTATTTATACTCTTTTTAAATTCCATGCTGTTTTTCTGAACTGAACTCGGTGACATTTCCACTATAGTGATTGAGGTTTCAACACATCACCACCAACATTGGTTGTTTCCTGACTTTTTATTATATGCTATTCTGACTGGTATGAAGTGATATATCATTATCATTTTGATTTTCATTTACCTAATAAAATAAATAAATAATTAAATAATAAAAAGTAATGAATATTTTTATATATCTGGTGGGAATTTTTATTAGTGCATGTTGCTCCTTTGTCCCCACTATTTTTGTAAGTATTGAAAGTTTTGACATTGTTGCGCATTGTGAACACTTTACATATCATTGATATTCATCCTTTATGTACTATATAGTAAAACAATAGTTCCTTTATTTAGAAGAGTGTCATTTTTATATTAGCCTCCTTTTCTTCTACCATATGAGCCCTTTAAGTAATCCAAATTGTATATTTTATATTAGTTATTTCTAAAGAGAATTAGATCGTTGAATACACATCTGAATTTCATATACTACAGAGTTCTATATTTTCTTGGGGAATTTTATTAATTTTTTAATGGAGGAGTATGCCCATCCATATTTAGAGCTTACTGCTTACTCTGGGATCAGGAAAGACCCAAGAATGTGCTTGGATTTAAACTTGAGTGGCCCTATTCAACCCTGTATTGTCTTTCTAGCTCCTCAATATATTTTATATAAAATTTGAATTTTTTTTTGGATTTTTGGGCCACATCCGGTGACGCTCAGGGGTTACTCCTGGCTATGCACTCAGAAGTCGCTCCTGGCTTGGGGGACCATATGGGAAACGGGGGATCAAACCGTGGTCCTTCCTAGGTTAGCGCAGGCAAGGCAGACACCTTACCTTCAGCGCCACCGTCCAGCCCCCGAATATTTTTATCTATTTTGAATTAACTTCTGTGTCTGATGTTAAACATGGATTTGATTTCTTTTTCTTTTTTTTTTTGATTGATTTCTTTTTCTTGCATGTCATAATGTTTTCCATAAGCCATTTGTTGAAGAGATACTCCTGCTATGTTATCAGCTCTAAAGATAAATTTTCCATAGATTAATTTTCCACAAATGTAGAAGTTTATTTATGAGTTTGCAATTCTCTTCAGTTGGTTTAAAAAGTATATATTTATTACAGCACTATAAAATTTAGTTTATTACAATGCTACAAAGCTTTAGATAGTATTTTTTAAGTACAGATATGCGATTCATCTTACCTTTCTTTTTTCTCAAACAGCTATAACTATTTGGAGAACTTTATAATTACATAGAAGTTTTAGTAAACTTTATACATCTTAAGAAAAATATTATCAGAATTTAGATGACAATTTAGCATTGCTTATATGTTTATTATTTTTATTAACACATTGAATACTTTCAATTACTTAAAGTTTCAGAGAAATTCATCTTTACCCTAAGAAATATAGTAGTAAGATTTATTTTTTTCTAGATTTTATTATGTTCGGAAAATGATTCTTTATTAAAACTAAAAAAAATGGGGCCAGAGCAGTGGTGCAAATGGTAGGGCATTTGCCTTGCACAAGGCTGACACAAGTTCGATCCCCTGGCGTTCCATATGGTCCCCCAAGCCAGGAACGATTTTTGAGCACACAGCCAGGAGTAACCCCTGAGTGTCACCGGGTGTGGTCCGAAAAAAAAAACATGAATGAATAAATAAATGTAAAAATGTTTTTATTTATTTGGTAATTATCTTTTAATTTGGGCATCATGGTTTGCAAGCTGTTGTCAGTAGGAATTCTTACATGATCTTATCCAACTGCAAACTCTCTGCCCAGTTGTTTTCATCTTTTTACCATTTTCCCAGGTTTCTCACCCACCCTCCTCACTGCTGTGGAAGCTTCAATCTGAAGACAAGTTCTAAGTTTCTATTGTCTTTAATCAGTTGGTTTTTCTCTGTTTCCTCATATCCTGCCTATAAGAGTGAAATCCTTTATAATTCAATAAGAATTTTGATACAGTTGAATTAGATTTTATTAACATTCATTTCAAAGGAAACACGCAGACTGATTTGACTCATTTCAAATAGAAATACTTCAAATATTCATTCAAATAAATAGTATGAATTTTCTAAGAGTACTTTTTTCTGAATTTGTTTTACTGGACCTGGGTGTTGTGCCATACCAAATGGTGTTTAGAGTTTACTCCTGGCTCTGTAATCTGATACTGTACAAAGTTTAGCCTAATGAATGACAAGACCCTTAACTCATGTGCTGTAGCCATAGTACCTGTTGCTTTTTAATATACATTGATAATGCAACTCGAATAAAATGGATGACTATTAATCATTTCTTAATTCAAGCATCAAAAAAGGTGACAATGATCTTCCTAGAAACACAGTGCTTGCTCCCTATCTACTAGTTTACATCTTGCCTCCCTTGAACTCAAAGAATAGGGATATTTGGAACTGGAGAGAAGGTTCTTGCTCTCACCAGGAGTAATCCCTGAACACAGAATCAATAGTAAGCACTGAACAATCAGTTTTAAATTAGATATATCCCTAAAACCAAGACAAATACAATAAAGAATGTTAATTTTGTTTCTGTATGTTTGAAAATAAAAGTCCTTGCACACAGAATTTACCTCATTTAGGGATGTAAAAAAGATCATTGAAATAGTTTGAAAAGTGCAGTAGTAGAAATATGTCAGCTTTCACACAGTAAAGAAAATGAGTCATTGTATCTGGTATAACAATGAGGGAATCCATATGGTAATGGAAACTGCTGTCCTTCCCTAGCATGTCTTGGACATTTACATTTCTGCTGTCCTATCTATTTCCTTAATTAGGTGTTTCCCTTTCACTAGTTCTCAGCTCCTCATTTACTCAGGAATCAAACTCTGATTTTTCTGAAGAATTCATCTTATATGTTCAATTCTTGCCAATTGCATTCTCTTCCTTAATTATAACAATACATTGATTACTGAAGTTGTACACCAGCTATACAACTTTTATTTTTTGATTCTACTTTCCATGAATGAGTGCATAAAATATTTCTTCTCAGTTCACCTTCATATTCCAAGTACTTCATAAGCATTAAACCTGGCCTTTTGTTGTTGTTGTTGTTTTGTTTGTTTGTTTTATTTGGGGAGGCATACCCGTTTGACGCTCAGGGATTACTCCTGGCTATGCACTCAGAAATCGCCCCTGGCTTGGGGGGGCCATATGGGACACCAAGGGATCGAACTGCGGTCCGTCTTATGCTAGCGCTCGCAAGGTAGACACCTTACCTCTAGCACCACTTTCCTGGCCCCAAACCTGGCCTTATTAATAAAAGTAACTAATTAGTTAATAGATGATGAATTCAAATTTTTAGAGGTTTAGTCTTTAAAAGCCTTAGTGAAATATATTTGTGCACTTATATCGTTACAAAATTAATAATGTTTCTGTACACTCATTCAATTATAGTAATAATTTGCACCATTGGACAATTAGACATGATGCTGAATATCTATCTATCTATCTTCTATCTATCATCCATCTATCTCCTCTAGTAAATTTAAACATTATCTTCTGTAATCCTTGACTTCTATTTAGGTCAGTCTTGAGTCCTCCTTTAATTTGCCTTCTTCATATCTAAATTCAAGATAAAATACTCATTTCATTTCTTGACTTTAAAGTTTTAAGCCTTAGTTTCTTCCCAGTTCTAAATTTACCATAGTAATCTTGTAACTAATGCAAATACTAATTTCTCATTGTTTCGCTTTAAAATATTTTTTCATTTGTTTTATTTTGTTTTGCTTTGGGAAGCCACACCAGCAATGCTTAAGGGTTACTCCTGACTGTGCACTCAAAAATTGATACTGGAAGGCTCGAGGGACCATAGGGGATACTGAGGATTGAAGGTGGGTCCATTCCAGGCTTGACAACGTGGAAGGCAAATGCCCTACTACTGTGTTATCACTCCTGTACCTTTAAAATTGTGTCTATTAAAAATTGTTTTTCTTTAAACAAATTGCAGTCTTTGTATCTAAAAGCTGTTTCAATTTTAATTATTATCCAATGTGTTAAAATTCTTGTCAGAAAGATAAAACATGTTACATCTTCAGTGTTCTTACTACACGAACTAGTTCTAATTGAATGTACTTTTTCACAAAGAAGTTAATAATTTCTGTGCTTTATATCATTTTCATAATTATATCTAATAAGAATAGTTATTTGTATCAAAAAAAAACCCTGAATTTTCATTTTTTTTGGTGTTTGGGTCACACCTAGCAGTGCTCAGGGGTTACTCCTGGCTCCATGCTCAGAAATTGCCCCTGTCAGGCACAGGGGACCATATGGAATGCCGGGATTTGAACCACTGTCCTTCTGCATGAAAGACAAACACCTTACCTCCATGCTATCTCTCCAGCCCCTAAAAAAAGCCTGGATTTTCATATGTCCTCTTACAAAATCTCTATTTGTTATCTATTTTTCTAATTGTAGGACTTAAATTTTTCTCACAGATGGACTATTTAAATTAATTTTAAATCAAAAACAATATCCTGAGCTTAATGAGAGAGATCAGCTTGTGGAAAATAATGCTAAAATCTTAGGAAGGTCCAATTAACTGATATGTATATTTATGTAAATGAACATGAAAACACTATAGAAAATAAAGATGACCAATATTAATTTTTGGACTAAAGCTAATTCTGAATTTTTAGAGGAATTCGTTTTCCAGAATAATTACTTTAACCCATTCCCATGATGATGTCCTCTGCCATTAACTTTCTCTGATTTAGTGGACATTTTCTTTAAATGGAAATTTTGAGAGTATACTATATTAATTTCTCCAATACACTTATCTGGCTCCATAATAATTAGTCACTTAAAAATTAGGATTCTGTTTTAGGATTATTTTTAATTACTTAGAAATATGATGCAAATCTCCTGTGTGATGTCTCTAAATTGTGCGATATTACAGATTGTTTATATTAGGGACCAGAGTGGTAGCACAGTGGTAGGGCATTTGCCTTGCATGCGGTTGACCCAGGATAGAAACGGGTTCAATCCCAGATGGTCCCCTGAGATAGGAGCAATTTCTGAGTGCAGAGTCAGGAGTAACCCCTGAGAGCTGCCCAGTGTGTACCCCCAAAACAAACAAACAAAAAATAGAGTGTTGGATATCATCTTCAACATCTCAGCTAGTTGAAGAGATAGTACAAGGATTAGGAGCTGACACTGCATATGGCTGACCTGATTTGATCTCAACTGCTACATATGTAGTTACTACAAATTACCACATGTAGCTGCACATGCAAGTCAAGAGTAAGCTTTGATCTGGGTGTTATGCAAAAAATAACAAAATATCAGTCATGGTCTTACATATCTAGCTGTGGCAATTGAAATATCACCTATTACTGTATGTCTCCGACTTACTTGCAAAGGATCAAAGAATTTATAGATAGAATTTTAGTTACCCTCTTTATTTATATTCTTTTTTATTATTCTACTGATTTCTTCAGAAAATATGATAACATATATTATAGATATAGCTTATTCAAAGTTTTACTAGTCTCTATTGGTCTAACTGATATCTGGTCTCAATCTACGCTTAGAATTTCCCTTACTTACTTAACCTACAGTCTCTTTTCATTAATAAACTAACAAAAACAGTTAATATCCCCACCCCAGAAATTTCCATGTATAAGAAATTAAAAGTCTCCATTTATACCCCCAGCTACTACAAGGCCATCCCACCTACTTCATCATTCACGTGTTCCTAGTTAGGAAAACATTAGTCAAGAAGGTAAAGACATGTGGAATTCACCTGCTAGCACTTTTTTTTTCACACATTATCTACCTGACAGAGTCACATTTCTGATCTCTCTTTTCCTCATTCTAAAGCTATCTACTACAGTGTACTCATAAATTCCTAGCTGTCTACTCTAAGTTTTCTTCATAAGTCTTCATCAAAGTTTTTTTTTCATTAGACATGAATCTATTTATTATTTATTTTTATTTCAGGGGCACATCTCGTGATGTTCCAGCGTTACTCCTGGCTCTATAATCAGGTATGACTCCTGGAAATGCTTGGGGACCATATGAGACGCTGGGGGCTGAACTCAGGTCAGCAGTATGCCCTACTCTCTAAACTACAGCTACAGTCCTAATATTATGTGGTCTTAAAACTAAAGTCATTGATTCTAATTTTCCTGAGAAGCATCTACTAATTAGGAATTTGGAATGTACTTTTAATACCATCTATAACTAGTTCATCTATAAAGCAGAACTCGGAGGTGTTTCAGTCCTTTTACAGCTCTGAGAGACCTACACTTCTTCTAATTTTTTTTTTTTGGTTTTTGGGTCACACCCGGCAGTGCTCAGGGGTTACTCCTGGCTCCATGCTCAGAAATTGCTCCTGGCAGGCACGGGGGACCATATGGGGCACTGGGATTCGAACTGATGACCTTTTGCATGAAAGGCAAACGCCTTACCTCCATGCTATCTCCCGGGCACCCACTTCTAATTTTAAGCCATTAATTAAAAGTCCCCTGGTGTCTTGCAGTAACAGTTTAATTTATTTTTCTTTTGGAAGTGAGAGGCACACCCAGCAAAAACTTTTTTCCATGTCATAATTTTTATCCATCTGAGCCCTTTTCTTTCCTTTTCAAAGGAAAGTGTGTAGGAAAGTGGCAATGTACAGAATTAACATGCAAAATATCATGGCTTTTTATGTACAAATAATGAAAGAGAAGAATGAGACACAAAAATCCTATTTACAATTTTGTCACATAAAATCAAATACCTTGGAGACAACTTAACTAAAGAAGTGAAATACCTACACTTTGTTTTTTTATATTTTGTTTTTATTTGGGGGGTTCACATTCAATCGTGCTCAGAACTTAGTCCTAGCTTGGCATTCAGAGAACACTTCTGGTTGTTTTGGAGGAAGCCTATCTGAACCCAGTCTGAACCACATGCAAGATAAGTCCCCTATTCACCATACTATCACTTCAGCCCTAGAGTTTATCTTTTGCTCAAATTGTATGGTGCATATGATATACTTGTCTGAATAAAACATAGAGGCTACATACAGAAAAAAAGAGAATAATGCTGGAGCCAGGAATGTGTCTTAAAGAGGTAGAATGCAGCTGACTCTATGTGTGCTAAGTCCCTTGGAATTCCTACCTTCAAATCCAACAAGCACTCCCCCTCTACCCCTGTTGCTCTGTTTAGAGTATAGACCTTTTCAGACCTTCAGAAAAGGAAGAGAGAAAATGCTTCTGGTGAATTTTTTTCAAGACGTATGAAACAAAGTATAGGAGCAAAAAGGAAAAAATATGACAGAGTCAATTTGGAAATATTGCATATAATCTCCTTTGAATATTTCACTTTATCTCATTACATTTATCTAAGTAAATTTTTCTCAATTACGGTATTTACTTAACTAAATAATGAAAAAGGTGTGCAGAATAATATAAATGAAAGCTTCTTATGGCACAATGCAGTAAATATTACTCAATAATTTAGTAAAAAGGAAGGTCTGTAGGTTGTTGATGATTATTCTGAGGGAAATATGGAGCCAGAGAAAGGTGTTTTACTGGGCCAATGAAGCCTATACGTTAAATGTTGCTCTTAGTTTTATTAATTTTATGACATTAATTTTTAAATGATTTTTCATTTTCTCTCAGATGTCATTGGATACTGGTGTCCCTTTGCTGTCCTTGAAGTCTCATCATAATTAAATGCTTTTAAATCAATTTTATTAGATGAAATGTAAATATGATAGCTTACCTGACCTTTCATATGATACACACATAATTTTCTTTTCTGATGACACTAAATAAACGATTGAAATAGGTGAGAGAAGCAATGAATAATATACTTAGTACAAGACTGAATTCCTCAATATTTTTTGTTTCCCCTGCTGATACTTAGCATATACTGAAACATGTAGCAGAAACTTGGACATAATCAGAGCTTAAACATTTTGGTTTTGGAAGCAATTTGAATTTTTATTAGAAGATTATAATTTAAGTATCTTTTGGTAGTATGGACAGTTCAGATGGTGGAGAAAATAAATTTGAGGACAAAAACAAATGAAATAAATTTTAGTGATATACAAATGACCAAGTAGGATTTATTCCTAAGATGCAAGAATGATTTAACATATACAAGTCAACCAACATAACATACCAGATCAACAAAATGGAAAATAAAACTCATGATATTAATAGATGAAGAGAATGTATTTGACAGTGTCCATTCATAATAAAAACCTATTAACAATGAAAATCCTTATCAAGATGAAAATTTAAGGAACTGTTTTTAATATAGTTGAGGCCATTTACCACAAGTCCATGGCAAATATTATAATAAAATGGGAAAGCCTATAGTCTTTCCTTTAAAATCTGTCAAGGTTGACCTATCTCACTAATTCTATTCAATATACTGAAGTAACCATAGCAAAGGGGCAAGAAAAAGATATCAAGGATATCCGGATATAAAGGAAGAAGTCAAACTGCACATAACATGGCATATTCAGAAAATCCTAAGGACTCTGCTAAAAAGCTACTATAAACAATATATTTGTGTAGAAAAGTGGCAAGGTACAGAATTAACATGCAAAAAATCATGGCTTTTTTATGTACAAATAATGAAAGAGAAGAATGAGACACAAAAAATCCTATTTACAATTTTGCCACATAAAATCAAATACCTTGGAGGCAATTTAACTAAAGAAGTAAAATACCTATAGAAAGTAGGGGCCCGGGAGATAGCATGGAGGTAAGGCATTTACCTTTCATGCAAAAGGTCATCGGTTCGAATCCCGGTGCCCCATATGGGCCCCCGTGCCTGCCAGGAGCAATTTCTGAGCATGGAGCCAGGAGTAACCCCTGAGCACTGCCGGGTGTGACCCAAAAACCAAAAAAAAAAAAAAGAAAACTACAAAACACTGCTTCAAGAAAAAAGAGAGGGAGAATACAAGAAAATGGAGAAATATATCCAGCTCATGAACTTGAAGAATTAATGTCCTAAAAATGTCAATATTCCCTAAAGAATTATACAATTAAATGCAACCTACATAAGGATACCTTTGACATGTTTAAAAAAAATTGGATCAAACACTCCTGAAATTATTTGTGACAATAAATGCCCATGGATAAAGTTATCCTTGGGAAAAAAGAAATGTGAGGTATCACTTTCCCCAACATTAAATTGTATTATAAAGTAAAAGTTCTTAAATACCATGGTACTGGAATAAGGACAAGCCCCTCAGATTAATGAAATAGACTTGAGTATTCAGAGAATGACCACCAGGCATATAATCAATTAATCTTTGATAATGGATCAATTAATACAAAGTGAGCAAGGAAACCATCTTCAACAAATGGTATTGGGATAACTCATCAACTACATGCAAAAAAGTGAACACAGAACTCTCTTCAACACCATACACAAAGGTCAAATAAAAATGAGTTGAAACCTTCATATTACACCTAAAACCATAAAATACATAAATGAAAATGTAGGCAAACCCTTCATGACATTGAGCCTAAAGCTATCTTCAAGGAGGAAACACTATTGTCCAAGAAATGGAATATAAACAAATGGGGCTTGAATATACTGCGAAGCTTATACACTTTAAAGGAAATAGTTGCTAGAATACAAAGGCTCCTTGGACTCGAGTAACTATTCACACAATACACAATTTAAGGATTTTATCTTAAGATATACAAGGAACTGATATATTTTAACAAGAAAAGACTTATCTAACAGGGCCCAAAAAAGAGGAGATGATTTAATACACATTTTCTCAAAAAACAAATGCCAATGTCCAAAAGGCACATACAAAATACTCCATGTCAATATTCATCAGGGAGATGAAAATGAAAACAACAATGAGATATCATCTCACACCACAGAGACCAACACACATTGCAAAGAACAAGAACATTCAGTGCTGGCATGGATGTGGTGAAAATGATACTCACATACATTGCTGGTGGGAATGTTGCCTAGTTCACCTTTCTGGAAAATAATATGGCTATAACTTAAAAAACTGGAAATTTCCTCAATAGTGATGGGGCTCCTTAGATATGCTACACCATCCTTATTCAAGTTTCATGGCGTAGAGTTTCTCAAAGTAGTCTATGATCTTCCTTTGAATCTCTGCAATATTTGTTGTGATTCCCCACCTCTTTTTTTCTAATTCGATTTATGAAGTTTCTCTCATGAGTTTTGCCAGTGGTTTATCAATCGTATTTTTCCAAGTATCAACTTTTGTTTTCGTTTATCTTTTGGATTGATTTTTGGATTGCCACTTCATTGATTTCTGCTCTTAGCTTTGTTATTTCCTTCTGCCTACCTATTTTGGTTTCTTTGTTGATCATTTTCTAATTTTATAAACTGTGTCATTAATCTTCCTTCCTGATGTGTGCTTGCAAAGCTGTAAATGTTCCTCTCAGTACTGCTTTTGCTGTGTTCCATAAATTTTGATAATTTGTGCCTTCATTGAAAATTGTTTCCAGGAATATTTTGATTTCCTCTTTTGGGGGGCACACCCATTGATTATCAAGAATTACTCCTGGCTAGGTGCTCAGAAATCGCTCCTGGCTTGGGCGGACCATATGGGATGCTGGAGCATCCAACCAGTTCATCCTAGGCTAGCGTTTGCAAGGCAGATGCCCTACCTCTAACACAACTCTGGCCCTGATTTCTTCTTTGATTTCATCTCTGTCCCACTTGTAGTAAGCTATTTAATTTCCAGGTGTTAAAGATTTTCTTCTGTGTCCTTTCTAGTTCATGTCTAATTTTAGTGCCTTGTGATCAGTGAAGATAATCTGCATGACTTCTATCCTCTTGATTTTTATGGAAGTATGTTTTATGGGCCAGCATGTGGTCTATCCTGGAGAATGACCCATGAGCATTGGAGAAGAATGTGTATCCAGGTTTCTGGTGATGTAGTGCCTTATAAATCTTCTAGTCGACATTCTTCCATTTTTCTTTTCAGAGCTAGTATATTTTTCTTGGGTTTCTTTATCAAGGTGTTACAGGGCATTGTTAAAGTCTCCAACAATTATTGTGTTGCTATCGGTATCTTCTTTCAGATTTGTCAACAATTGTATTAAATATTTTCTGTTCCCTCATTGGGTGTATATATTTTAGGGTGTGCTTTCTTTCTGTTTTAAATATCTCTTGATTAGTACGAAATGTCTATCTTTGTCCCTTGCAAGTATTCTTTCTAAAGTCAAGTTTCTATCTTACGCCACAGAGACTGCCACACATCAGAAAGAACAATAATAATCAGTGCTGATGAGGATGTGGAGAGAAAGGAAGCCTTATTCACTGCTGGTGGCAATGCCGTCTAGTCCAACCTTCATGGAAAACAATATGGATATTCTCAAAAAAATGAAATTGAGCTCTCATATGATCCAACTATACCACTCCTAGGGATATACCCTAGGAACACAAAAATACAATTTAAAAAATCCCTTCCTAACACCTATAGTCATTACAGCACTATTTACATTAGCCAGATTCTGGAAACAACCAAGATACCCTTCAACAGATGAATGACTAAAGAAACTGTAGTACATATACACAATGGATATTATGCAGCCATCAGGAGAGATGAAGTCATAAAATTTTCTTATACACGGATGTACATGGAATCTATTTTGCTGAGTAAAATTAGTGAGAGGGAGAGAGATAGTTACTGAATAGTCTCACTCATCTATGGGTTTTAAGAAAAAGTAAAGACATTATTGCATTAATTCCTAGAGACAATAGAGATGAGGGCCAGGAAGACTGGCTCACAATCTGAAGCTCACCACAAAGAGCGGTGAGTGCAGTTAGGGAAATAACTACACTAACAACTATCTTAACAATCTTAATGAGTGAGAGAAGTTGAATGCCTGTCAAATACAAGCAAAGGTGGGGACAGAGGAGGATATTGGAGGGGAAAATTGCATTGAGGAAGGGGAGTTGTTCTTTTTATAACTGAAACTCAACTATATTTGTGCTTGAAATCTTGGTGATTAAATAACGATTTAAAAAAAGAATTGTGGGGTAATAATAACACAGCGGTAGGGGATTTGCCTCACACACAGCTGACCCAGGACTGACCACTATTCAGGGTTCTACATAGTCCTTTGAGCCAAGAGAGATATCCGAGTGCATTCCCAGGACAAACCCCTGAGCATTACCAGGTGTGGCCCCCCAAAAAACAACAACAACAAACAAACAAACAAAACTTGAAATTGATCTCCCATATGATACAGCTATACCACTCCTAGGGATATACCCTAGGAACAAAAAAGCACAATACAAAATGTCCTCTGCACTCCTATATTCATCATAGCATTATTTGCAATAGCCAGAATCTGAAAACAATCTAGATGCTCAACAACAGATGAGTCGCTAAAAAAAAATACCGTATATCTACACAATGGAATACAATGCAACTTTTTGGGAAAAATTTGCCTGTACATGGATGTCTATGAAAAGTATTATGCTGAGTAAAATGAGTCAGTGGGAGAGGGACAGACATAGAATAAACTCAGTCATTTATGGGATATAAGAACAATAAACAACAGTATGATAATGTTATCCAGAGACAACAGAAAAGAAGATCAGGATATAAGCTTTCCATAAAGAGTGGTGAGTGCAGTCAGATTAGAGAAGATTCTACTATGATAATGAAAGATAGTTTGAACTCTTCACTCTGGACAAGTACTGAGTGCTGATAAGAGATAAAGTGACATGCTTAGCTCTTCCTCATTAACAACAGTGCAAACCAAAGTGTAAAAAAAGGCAAGAGACATAACCAAAATGCCTGCCCCAGAGAGTGGCTGGCTTCGGGTGAGTTTGAGGGAAATCAGGGAGGGAAATGGTAGCAGGAATGTTGCACTGATGAAGCTGGGTGCAACTGAAATGTAAATATGAATATTTCTGTAACCATGATGGCTAAAAGAAAGCAATTATATGGAAAAATTAAAATATAATACCAAAAATAATAGAATCTGTTTTGATCAGAAGTGATAGAAAATTATACTCATATGAAAATACCAAATTAATGTTGAAGTGTAAAGTAACTTCAAAAGGTGAAACTTAAAAAACCTATACCTCCAACATCTACAAACAGGACTATAAACAGATAGAAAATCTGAGATAAATAGCAGGACAGATACATTTAGAATAGTGTTTGGACATTAGGAAAGAAGTTAAAAAATAAGAGTCAAAAGATTCTGGCATTTTATTTTTCTCATTCCATGCAGCTGATTTAAGATGGTAAATATAAGAGCATACTAAAAATACAAATTAAAATAAATAAGAGGCAAAGATCATTGAGACAGCAGAAGAATGGCCATGAGTGCAAAGCCTTAGAGAATTGATTGTCTTTAATCAAATGAGATTGTTTCTCTGTCTATGAAGAATAAAAAGGGAAAAACAATTTGAGCTGGACCAAGCCTTGTGTAATTTTGAGTAATCACCAGAAATTTCAGTTAGCAGATTTCAGAGTTATCATTTGACACTGCCTGACCATATGCCTATAACGTCTCCACTGCAAAAGCTATTTTCTCTACTTTTTTCTAATAGGAAATTATATGACTATTCTGTCCTCTGTACACTCTAGTAATCTACTAATGAACTTGACATTAACTTAGTATCTTGATAAACTTACTGGTACATAATTGATTCATCTTCACAGAATTTTTACTTTCAGCTTTCAAAATGAAGCAATTTATCTTTCATATTAACAATAGTTCATTATCCATGATCTTTCTATTTCTTTCAATTAGGAGTAGCTGATTTTTTTTGAGGGCTTTCATAGTGATAGTCTAGTATCACTAGAAATTTTAACTTCAAATGACAACACTTTCCCATGCTGCACACCCTGATGTTAATTCATATTTATTTTTTTATTTTATGTTTATCATTGAAAGATTGTTTTTGCCTCCTTCTAAAACCTGTACTTGGTCTTTCTTCCTATGTCCTTGATCATTATTACTTGTCTTTTCCCTGCATAATTAGCATAATTTTTTTTCCTTGGGGATGCAGGTCACATCCATCCAATGGCATTATCTATTATTTTGTATTTTTACTTGTTCCCAAATCAAATAAATTAAAGACAATACTCTTGATAGCCTTTCATTTTTTGTTTACTGTTTACTCACTTAATATGCTAACTTTAATATAGGTTCTATCTTTATTAATAAGTATTAATAAATAGTTTACAAATAAATACTGTATTAATAAATAAGAAAGTCCTGTTTTTTTTCAATCAAATACAGGTAAGTATGCTAAATCACCCTATTGTAATTTTGTTACTCAACAGTTTTCTAAATATAACATGACACCTTTAAATCTCAGGTATCAAGATGTCAAAATTTTTTCAGTAACTACCTATAGCTTTTGTGCTCCTATAGTGGCTGAAATCAGTTTTAAGTTTATAACTTAGAATAGTTTTAGTTTTCAGTAATAGGGAACAGAATCGACATACACACATGCACAACTCTGTGCTATGAATGCTCCTCGACAAGTTGTACAATCAGTTGTACAGATAATTACATTGACACATCATAACTATCCAGAGTCAATCATTTCTCTCAGGACTCATTCTTGGCACACACTTATGACATATATCCATAAATGTAACATAAAGTAGACTCAGTTCACTTCCCTTCGAATCCTGGGCTATGCCTTTCTCCTTTCTGTTTCTCTGTCCCTGACAATCACTGCTCTATTACTGTCTTCACAGTTTTTCCTGTTCCAGAGACATAGATTGGAACCACACAGGAGTAAGCTCTGAGTATCACCAGGTGTGGCTCAAAAACTAGAAGGATAAATTCAATGTCGAATCGAATATCGAGTTTGTTGCATTGACTTTATATTAAACTCACAATATTATTTGTCAGGATGTTTCTCATAACAGTAAGATAATTGTTAATGCATTTATTAAAATTAGAGTTGCTGACATTCCTATACTTTATTTCATCTTAATTCTCTATTTTCTTACAGTCAAAATATATTTCAAGCTTTAATATCACACAACTTCTTACTCTGTTCTGAAGAAGCATATAAAGAGATTCAATTTGATCCTGGTTAATGGCACTAAAAACAAGAGAGGGAGTAAACAGTAATATCCATTTACTGAGGTATGAAACAATACTCCTTAAATCCATATATTATTGTAAATTAATGGTAAACATATATAATAAAATATTTATTTTTATTGTTTTTGGATTTTGAACCACACCCGGAGACATTCAGAGGTTACTCCTGGCTATGAGCTTAGAAATTGCTCCTGCCTTGGAGAACCATATGGGATGCCGGGGGATCAAACTGTGGTCCATCCTAGGTCAGGCACATGCAAGGCAAACACCCTATCACTGTGCCACTGCTCCGGCCCCAAAACTAATAAAATATTTTTGTCATGTTTTAGAACAATCATGCATATGGTAGGTCACTTGCTTTGCACTAAGCTGATCTGGAGTCAATTCCCAGTACTCCATATGTTCTGATAATTACACCAGAAATTATCCCAGAGCATAGATCTAGGAGTAATTTCTAGGGAGCAATAGATAGATACCTATCTGAAAAGGGATAGAGACTGAAAGGTCCCAAATAATATGAAATGAAATAATAGTGCCTTAACATAGTTTTATAACCTCAGTGAAGAAATAACCAATGTTTATGATACCAGGTCTAATAAATTGCTTTCTGATGGCAAATTGCTTATAAAAATAAGAAATTAACTGGAAATAGCAGGCTCTTCTTTATTAATTCTATTTGTAGCATTCTTAGTATTTCCATCAGACAGTGAATTATTGTTTTCTGAAATAATTTTTCTCAAGCAAATCACCAAGGCATCCAAAAATTAATTAATAGTGTTGTTGTAGTACCTTGACATTTCATAGGTGCAAAGTGTACAGGTTAATCACTGGCATTGTGACTTTAATAGACTGATAATAAAACACAGTTTTCTAGAGGTACTATTTACTTAGATTTAAAAGGGAAAGAAATAGTTATTGAAATTGAAAGAAAAAAATCTGGCCTGGAACAGTTTAGATAACATACCACACATATAATTAAATTTTAGTATAATAGTGCCTCAAGACATGTTCAGAAGATACACTTCTGCAGTGGGAGCATAATAATTATTAATGTGCCAAACTTGCCTGTTGTAACTTATTATATAAGGTGAGAGGCACAATGTAGAATAACTAATAACAGCATAATTACACTATGTACACAAGCAATTAAATAGGATATAGCAGAATTTCTTTTCTTATTACTTTGAGACTGAGATATTCCAGGTATTCATATGTGAATGAACTTAAAATTTGTTAATACTATTTTGTTTTGTTTTGGGGCCACACCTGGCTGCATTCAGGGGTTACGCCTGGCTCTTACATCATTCCTGGCAGACTTGGGCTGCATATGAGATGCCAGGGATCAAACCTGGATCTCTTCTAGGTCAGCCATGTTTAGGGAAAATGCCCTATCACTCCAGCCCCCAAAATATGTTAATACTAGATCAAATTAATGGGATTTAAGTGCAGTATATATGGTGTTGGTTTGCATGTGAGTAACCCAAAGTTGTCAAACCAACACCACATATGTTTTTGAACTAACTAAGAGTGTTCTGGGTATTGATCTAAAATTCAAAACAACAACAGATCAAGATAAAAATATAATATTTGGAATATAACTTATTTATCCTTTTATGTTTATGTCTAAGTACTCCTTTTCATATTTAAGAAAACATATTGTTCTCTTAAACCAAAAAATTGATTTTTATCACTAAACTTTTTTCCATTGTGTTTTTTATTTATAATATCTTTACTTAAGCATCTTGATTATAAATATGATTGTGATTATGTTTAAGTCATGTAAAGAACACCCCATTTCACCAGTGCAACATTCCCACCACCAATGTCCCAAATCTCCCTCCCTCCCAACCCACCCCTACCTGTACTCCAGACAGGCTTTCCAGTTCCCTCATTCATTCACATGATTATGATAGTTCTCTGTGTAGTTATTTCTATAACTGCACTCACCACTCTTTGTGGTGAGCATCACAAAGTGAGCTGGAAGTTTTGATATCAAGGTGATGTTGGCTTCATAAAAACTGTTTGGGAGTGTTCCCGTTTTTTTCAAGTTCATGGAAGAGCCTGGCTAGGATTGGTAGTAGCTCCTCTTGAAAGGTTTGAAAGAATTCATTAGTAAAGCCATCAGGGTCTGGGCTTTCATTTTAGGCAGATGTTTGATTACAGTTTCAATTTCCTCCATAGTGATTGGGGTGTTTAGATATGTTACTTCCTCCTTACTTAACCATGGAAGGTTATAATTGTACAGGAATTTATCCATTACTTCTAGGTTCTCATGTTTAGTAGCATAAAGTTTCTCAATGTAGTCTCTGATTACCCTTTGGATCTCTGAAATATCTGTCGTGATCTCCCCCTTTTCATTTCTAATACTGGTTACCAGGTTTCTCTCTCTATTTCTTTTTGAATTTTTCCAATGGTCTATCAATCTTGTTTATTTTTCCAAAGAACCAACTTCTGCTTTCATTGATCTTTCGGATTGTTTTGTGGGTTTCTACTTCATTGATTTCTGCTTTCTGCCTTGTTATCTCCTTCTATCTCCCTATTTTTGGTTACTTTTGTTGGTCATTTACTAATTTTGTGACCTACGTCATTAAGTTATTCAGGTATGCCCCTTCTTTCTTCCTGATGTGTGCATGTAGAGCTACAAATATCCCTCTCAGGACCGCTTTTGCTATATTCCATAGATTCTGGCAGTTTGGGTCTTCATTATCATTTGTTTCCAATAAAGTTTTTATTTCCTCATTGTTCAGTAGCTGGCTGTTTAATTTCCAATTGTTAATGTTTTTTTTCTGTGTCCCTTTGTAGTTCGCATATAATTTCAAAGCCTTGTGGCCAGCAAAGTTAGCCTGCAAGAGTTCTATCCTCTTGATTTTTATGAAGCTATGTTTAATGTGTCAGCATGTGGTCTATTCGTGTACTTTGGAGAAGAATGGGTATCCAGGATTTGGGGGATGGAATGTCCTATATATGTCTACTAGTCCTTTTTATTCATTTATCTTTTCAGGGCTAGTATGTTTTTGTTGGGTTTCAGTCTGGTTGTCCTATCAAATGTTGACAGGGTGTTTAGATCTCCCACACTTATTGTGTTATTATTGATGTCTTCTTTGAGAGTTGTCAATAATTGTATTAGATCATTTGCTGGTCTCTCATTGGGTGAATATATGTTAATAGTCTGATTTCTTCCTGTTGCACATATCCCTTGATTACAAAGTGTCCATCTTTGTCCCTTACCACTTTTTTGAGTATAAAGTTCATGTCATCAGATAATAATATTGCCACCCCAGCTTTTTTAAGGGTGCTATTAGCTTGGATGATTTTCCTCCACTCTTTGATTTTGAGTCTATGTTCAGGTGTGTTTCTTGTAGGCAGCAGAAGGTTGGGTTCATGTTTTTAACCCATTTTGCCACTCTATGTCTTTTAATTGGTGAATTTAGTCCATTGATATTGAGGGAGATGATTGTCATGGGATTTAATGTCATCTTTGTAGATACGTTTGCTGTGTTTGTTGTTCTCTCTTAAAGTAGACCTTTCAAATTTTTCTTTAAGGCTGGTTTTTCATCTGTGAAGTTTCTGAGCTGTTTTTTATCCATGAAGCTATGTATCCTTACTTCAAACATGAATGTGAGTTGGGCTGGGTGCAGTATTCTCAGTGAGGCATTCATTTTATTCGGTCTTGTCACAAAATCCCACCACTGTCTTCTGGCCTTGAGAGTTTCTTGTAACATGTCTGCTGTAAGTCTTAGGGATACTTTTTTGAATGTAATTTCCCTTTTTGATCTTGCTGTTTTCAGTATTCTATCTCTATCTGTGGGATTTTCATTGTAATGAGGATGTTTCTTGGGTAGATTGGCAAGGGCTACGGGAAAGGACTGTACCACCACTTCGAGTTCTCTGTAACAAAATTGTCAATATTAATTAATTTAAAATTATTTTATATATTTTCATGTATTTTTAAATCTATGATAAATTATCATGTATTCATTCATATATGATGAAATCTTATTTTGCTTAAGTAAATTACAGAAATTAACATTAATCTCATTGTAATAGTGAAGAAAATCAAATTAAAATAAATATATGCCATCAGAAAACTGAATTTGCAGGCAACATAAAAATTGAATTCTGAAATGAACCATCATGCTGTTCACTCCAAGGAGATGCTTGTCATAACTATGATGTTACTTGTCTCTGAGACTGAAGCAGTACTTGACATAAAGCAGCAACAAAATTAGGAAACATCAACCAAAATATTAACTTAAAAATTAAAAAAGTGAGAAGACCTAGATATACTCTTATTTATAGACATTGAGATATATGTATTTAATAGTATCAAAATTTAAATCTAATAAAACACTTTTATCACAAAAGTGAGTAGTTGTAAGACAACTCAATTATGACTAACTTTTGAAAATGTGTGACCTACAGAATTTATCAAGAATTGTGTGAATATTGGCACCATATAATTAAACATATGAGCGATTTTCAAATGCATATAAATGCTTTTTGATAATTTTATAATTTAAAGCTATGAATTTTAAAAAATTTATGTGTTATTAGTAGTATAATAAAACTAAAGATATTTCTAAATCAATGATTCTTTGGCACAAAGAAGAAAAATTATTTAAGAAGAGGAATATTGTAGACTATAAGACATCAAGTTTTCTATAAATGCTTTTAATTATGGAGTCACAAATTAAATAATTTTTAGTGCTTAAAAGTTTGTAATATCTCATTTTTAATACAGGCACATCATATATACAATAATAAAAAATTTTGAATCTTTCTTAAAAATAGAAAAACATTAAGAATATTTAAAAATACAGAAATAATTATAATTACACCTTTACTTTCCAGACTGTAACCCAAATGTATCAATAGTTCAACAGGAAGTTTGAAG
>PVKC010008259.1:0-28087 GCA_004027635.1 Crocidura indochinensis | reverse complement strand
GAGCACAGAGCCAAGGAGTAAGCTATAAGTATAACCAGGTATGGCCCCAAATTTACATTTTTTGAAGGAGTAGAAAATTTAAAACTAGAAAAAGAATAGAAGGAATAAAGAAATAGTACAAGAGTAAGGCTACTTCCCTTACATGTAGCCAACCTCTGTTCAATCCCAGGCACTGCCAAGTGTAGTCCCTGAACACAGAGCCGGGAGTCAACACTACACACTCTAGGTATGACTCAAAAAGCAAAATGACAAAAAGGAAAACACTTCCAATGAGTATGGTGATGGATGTTAATAAAATACACTGTGATTATTTTTATTATATTTGCATAGTAGGATCTGGGATGTAGTTTAGCAATAGAACACATACCACATTTGGTGTAAGGCAATGAATTTACTCTTTGGCTCTATAAAGACCAATATGTGCATATACACATCAAATAGCTACATTGCATGTCTAAAAAGAATACAATGTTATATGCAATTATATATCAATTATGAAAAATAATTTTGCAATGTCTTCCTTCATATAAAATAGATAAATATGTATAGATCTTTAACACTTAATTCTAGTAATCTGTCACTAGCAATGACTAATGAAATTTCCTCATTATTCTCATAGACAGTGCTGTTTTGCATGATCTTAGAAGTACAGGTTATTTGGGAAAATCCTTTTGATTATTCCTTGCTCATGTCATGGAATTTCCCATACATATCTCTTGAACTGAGCAGTAAATTTGTATTAATAGATTATCATCAATCTATGTTATATTATATAACATATTTTACTCTTTTTTTTACATGCCTCCCATATTTTACTCTTAATTGTGATGATTTTCAGGGGTCTCTGGGAATCAATTTGCTAATCTTATGCAATGTGCATATTTATTTATGCAAAATAAAACACATTTATTTTATCCATGTATTTCTCTGTCAATGTCATTTATTTATCCCAGTAGTTGGCCTTAGCTATGAAGTCTTGTTGTTTTGCTTGATCTTAGGTAATTTATAAAAAATGGAGGCACTTAGGTATGTCTGAGTAGATTTTTATTTGTATGATTAAAATCTATGACTAAAACCATTTATTTTAAATATTTTAATTTGAGGTCACACCTAGCAGGGCTTACTCCTGGACCCATGTTTAGGGATCAGTCCTGGTGGTGCTCAGGAGATCATACCTATCAATGGCCAGGAAGCTAAACAATGTTGGCCATATGCAAGCAGTAGCATCCAAGGCTACATTACCTTCTAAACTATATCTCTGAAAACTTCTAAAATGTAAATATGACATAATTTTGAGAGTGTTAGTTTATAATAAAGAGGCAAGATATAGAAATAAGCATATTTAACACGAACTATTTTTAGCACAATTTTATTGACTTTAAATACATATAAGTTACATCATTAGTCTGCATCTCTATCAGATTTCCCAAATTCCTTTTAGTCTTGTATCAATGACCAAATTCAAGTGCGAACACCTATCGATGTCATATACTTTCTAGGTAGTCATAGTCTTATCTTCACTTTCTTCTATATAGCCATAGATTGTCTATAGATTTCTTTTGAAATTTTTCTTTACCTCCGACTAACAAACCCCTGTACAATTATAGATGCCACATTAGCATTTATGAATATTTATGTAGTTATGTATATTTATATATGGAAATGAACCAAATGATAATCTACTTTACTTTTGCATCTGTGGAGAAGGAGGGTAGTTCATGCCTTGCCTGTAGGAATTACAGGTTCTATCCCAAACACCATTGGAGTGACCCCCAAGCACAAAATCGAGAGAAATTCTTTTTTGGGAGGGGAGGGTCACACTCGGCTCAGAGGTTACTCCTGGCACTATGCTCAGAAATCGCTCCTGGCAGGCTTGGGGGACCATATGGGAAGCTCGGATTCGAACCACGGTCCTTCTGCATGTAAGGCAAACGCCCTACCTCCATACTATCTCTCTGGCCCTGGGAGAAATTCTTACTATGACCCCATATTAGTAAATTAGTATAGTATAAAGTATAATAATATATACACAAATATAAAACTTATTAAAACATTAAAACAAATACTGTTTTATAAAAAATAAAGGCTAGGACAACTGAAGTGACTCCCAAGGTTACCCAGAAAGTTATGAATGAGAATGAGACCAGAATTTAACTTCCTTCTTTTCTAATTTAAATCTACTTTCCATTGTATTGCCATATGCTTTTTTAGAAAATTTACATCTAGTTATGTGGACATATTACAATATCACCAAAGAGTCATAGTTACATTCTTTATTAGAAGCATGTTTTCTAAACCTCAAGTACTTGATTTTTAAAAATTGATTCACAGAAAAATACAGCCAGGGATCTTTTAGCCTTTTGATTGAATAGACCAGTGTAATTCAGAACACCAAATGCACACACTCTGTAAGAGATTTCAGCTTTCAGTTTGATATGGCCACTATTTCAGCACCATCCAGGAAAAACTATAATCATTATAATATATATTTCACATCAAATACCAAGCATCTACTGGTAATCATATCTCTTCAACCTAATACTGTGAATCAAGTATCTGGATTTTAGAAGAGTTTGCATGTGGAAACCACAAGATTAAGGTGAGAATAGATACACTTGGGAAAGGGAAAATAGGCCAAACAGAAGAGTGTGAGGAAATTAAGTTGGCTTATTTGATGTGAACATCTGCAGAAATTGTTAATGGGCTCTGTGTCTAATTAAATCCACCAGACATATGCATGCCTGTTATCTGTGGAACTGTGTTATCTCTTACATTGCACCTGTTGCTGGCACGGATAGGCTTGCATTCCATCACGTGCAATGTTGACAGGGGTGGAGGGAGAGAAATTTGAGGCTCCAATTTGCTTTACTAAGTGACAAGAATATCACCTGGGGGAGACAACTCAGAACACATATAGAGACTTACAGACAGATATGAAAGTACTCCCTATTCTCCAAGCCATCTCTCTGTTGTGCTTCACAATTCTGATTCAGATGGTAGCCCTTTGGGCTGTGTTGACTTAATAGCACATTTATACTTTAAACTAGAATTCAAAGTGAGCACTCAACTTATTCCATTAGAAGGAGCAATGTTAGCATTCACATTAACCTCTGTTTCCATACAAATAATTATGGTGCAAATAATGATTAGTCTCCTTACATCCAAGCTGACTTGGTTTTGTCAAAAAAATTTTTCCCTTGATTGCCCAAAACTTTGTCAGGAGTTAGTGTCTATCTAAGTTGCTTCTTGAAAAAAAAATTTGTCTTCACTAATTAGGTGAAACATCTCAGTGTAGTTTGTGTTGGTCTTTACTAAGTACATTGGGTTTAATTAGTCTAATTGTATTGAATAAGTATCATAACATACTGATCTAATAATATATACTCTGTAGTTATTCCCTGTTTGCCATTGACTAATCAGATACCCTCCACCCAAAAAATTACTGTAGTTATTTATTCTTAGCTCCATTATTTGGTAATGATAACAATAAATATTCATTCCATATTGAACTCATAATGCTTAAATGATGCAATGCACATAAAGTGCTTACACAAGTATTGTGTAAATAATGTTAGATATTTCATTAATCACTACTACACATTATCTTCAGCAGGTATCAATTGAAGCTCAGTGCTTAGATTTGTCATAAAGGGGTAAGCATATAAATTTAAAAGAACGAAGATTGAATAGCCCTATATCCAGACCTATAATATCACTTAAATTATATAAATTGGTGCAACCATTTTTGAAAACAGTATGGTGCTTCTTCAGGAAGTGAAGAATGGAGCATAATCAGATTTAGATACCTTAATTTGTGATATCTATCAAACATGAAAATATTGACATGAAAATTTACTTGACCACAATGTTTATTGCAGCAGTATTTACAATTAAAGCTAAGATATGGATATAACAGAGTGCCTACGGGTAAATTATTATAGATGTATATGGGCATAGAAAAAAGGAGTATTATTCATCTATTGTTATTTGCAGCAAAATAAAAGGCACTTAAAGGGCTTAGGCAAAAAAAAGTAAAATAGGGGGCCGGGCGGTGGCGCTGGAGGTAAGGTGCCTGCCTTGCCTTGTGCTAACCTAGGGCGGACCACGGTTTGATCCCCCGATTCCCCATATGGTCCCTTGTGCCTGCCAGGAGCGACTTCTGAGCGAATAGCCAGGAGTAACCCCTGAGTTTCACTGGGTGTGGCCCAAAAACCAAAAAAAAAAAAAGTAAAATAGGTCAAAAGAAAAAGTATTGGATGCTTTTGTCTATGCACACAATGTAAGAATATAAAATTTATAAGCAGACAAAACAAAATAAAATTTATTAATGTGTAAGCGAGGTTGGAACAGTCTGATCCTCAGCAAGTAGAGAGCTCACATGGGCATTTAACTATTGAATATTCCAAGGAATTCCTATACCAATTGCATGCACTTAATCCCTGTGTTCTCTTATAGGCATGCCCTATTATCTTTTATCTTTTTCTTATATTAATTTCCATTATATTGAGATATAAATAATGATTTAAAAATAGCTTAAAATGCAAATTGCTAATCTACTTAGAATGCATTTTAACGCTCTTGTTTGCTTTGGGGACACATCTAACACTAGTCATGTGCTACTCCTAACTCTGTGCTTGGGGTTACTCCCTATAGTGTTTGGGGGTAGCATGGGGTACCAGAGCTTGAACTTCAGTTCTCAGCTACTTTAGTGTCCCTACATTTGAAATTTTATTTTTATATTTATGCAGAACATTATTTATTCAAAAGGACAAGAAACACACTCTAATATTATAAATATAGACATTGATCTATATTTTGCAAAGGAAATAATATACTATCAAACAAGAATGTTATAGTTCAAATAAGACTCTAGCATTTGAAGTAAAGTTTCTAAATAGGCATTCTAAATTAAAAAATAATTAAAATTAATACACACATCTTCTTCATACCATGCCTGAGACATTTCTTCTTAGATTAAGCCCACAAAGTAAAAGCCTATGGAGGCAGATGGATCTTTTACTTTGCCCTAAAGGTAAGCTGGCTTTAGCACTATGAGTTTGGCAACATATCTCTTAGTTAAAGATTATCTCCTAAGAAAAACTTCATCTTCATTTCAATTCAGTTAACATAACGGACTGGTTTTTCATCAATGCCAAGGGCATTATAGACAGAGAACACAGCTAAGCTGTGTATCCTCCATAAGATACTATGGAGATTCATGGAGATGTCATTGATGATGATCATGATGATGATGATAGTGTGAGAGTAGGGAATATGTTTACATTTTCCTAAGCATTTCACATCTTCACAAGAGATTTTTGCAATACCCTAAAATCACAAATGCATATAAAAATTAATTATTCCTAGGAAAACAAATTCAAGTTCTTGAACTTCTCACATTAAATAATTTTAAAGTATTTGAATATATATCTACAGAACTCATCATAATCATTTTTAATGTATAAAATCTAGACTGGTAATAATACTGGCAACTATGGATTAGGAAACATAGAAATAATATAACATTCAAATACAATATATTTCTACTATTTGCTTCTTTTTACTATCCTGCTATCAAAATAATCAGAAATGATTATTCAGCAGTGATGTACACTATAGCTGCATTGTTTGGGGAGAATCTTTTTCCTTCATAAAAAGAACTAAGAAATATATTTATTTTCTGGCCCTATCCTGCCTTTACCGAGTACTTGCTCATTATTCATTTTATACTGTTTGATAGAGATAACTTTTTTACAAAGTGCATATGTTTCTGAACAGTGTCTCTATTAGACCTTCTCTATGACTTTAGCACACCTTAAAATAAGTTGTTAAGAAAGCAAATCATTTTCTATTTTCCCTTCCTTTCTCTTTTTCCTCCTGCCCAACCATTGTTGCAATGTCAAATGAGCAACTCTCTCATCTCTCAGATTGATAGCTTCGTCTAAGACTTCCCACATAGACAAGATAAACGAAAGGCTCCCGTGGACAGGTATGTAACTGTGGAGACAGCAGCACTGCAGAAGAGGCCTCCTGATCAGAAAGAATGTCTGTCCCACAGTCAACTTTCTGCCTTGGCAGTCACCTTTGACATGACTCACTGAATAGGAGTTTGTTTTCCAATTTCCATGGTTCAGCCATAGGCCATGCAAAGTAAATACTGGTAAATGAACAGCAATAGGTTCAAAGAAATGTAAGACTAGAGTCTCTCCTCCTTTTGGAGACAGTTTGGGTAGCATTCACATGTGAATCAATCTGTTTGAGGTCTTTGAAGTGACTTTGATTAAGAGTTGTGACTCAATAGTAGTGAGATGGGTGTAGCCATCAAATGGCAGTTCCAATATGGATATTCAGCTTGTGCACACAAAGAGTTCCCCAGGTAATGGCCTTATTCACAGGATGTTTTCAGACTGGGAAAAACAAATAAGGAAATTGTTTGAGATTTGCTTACAAGCACGCTTAATTTGAAGTTTAGGAACATAGACCACAATGCTTCAGAAATATATGGCATAATTGAAGTTAATTTTAATGCTCTATAATATAATAATCCCTTCCTTTCAAAAGTCATCAATCTATATATTTCTAAGATACAGTTTATTTATTTTATAGGATCAAATAAAATCAAATAAATGCTCTTAATGTCAGAAATCATAATAAAAACAAATAAATAATAAATAACAATAAATCCAATAAACGTTCCTTGATTGTTTCATAAATGCTAAAATTGGTATCTCTTTAAATTATGGTGGTTTAATAGAATTCAGAATTAAAAATTCTTATACAAAAAGGATAAATAATAATTTGTGTTATAAGGATCTCTACTTATTCAACTCAATTTTCCAACTTCTTAAAATATAGAATGCATGCGTATGTGTTTTTTTTACTTTCTATTCAAATCACAATGAATCTGCATATATCTCTCTCTCACTTACCAATTTAACTTAATATTTTACTCACTTTAAAATATACCACTGCTATACACTATGGAATTAGTTTTTTATTAGATTAAACTGGCAAACCAAACGAATAGGAGAATTTGTTTCTGTGGTAACAAATGGTATAGATAGAAGAGAAGTAGTATAGTTGGAATATATATATATATATATATTTATATAGTTGGAATATAGTGGTATAGTTGGAAATGTAGGACTATAATGGGTTTTGAGGTTAGAGAGAAGTTTATAAGTGACCAGTTTAGTTGTTCCATCATTTAAAACCTTAGTTTCACCATAGGAAAAATAGGGCCATAATACCTCTTGCTAAGTTGCTATGGAAATTAGATATTTTAAGATGCTAATTATAGGGCCCGGAGAGATAGCACAGTGGCGTTTGCCTTGCAAGCAGCCGATCCAGTACCTAACGTGGTTGGTTCGAATCTGGTGTCCCATACGGTCCCCTGTGCCTGCCAGGAGCTATTTCTGAGCAGACAGCCAGGAGTAACCCCTGAGCACCGCCAGGTGTGACCCAAAAAAAACAAAACAAAACAAAAAGATGTTAATTATAAGGATGGTAAGTAGTTATAGTTTTAAAAAGGTAAGTACTGTTACTAAGTTTTAAAACTCATTTTTAATTTTCATAATTATTTTTAGATTGGTTCTATTTGGTAATAAGGAAGAAAAGTAATTTACTCATTTTGTCAGTGTTTGTGGAACCTGAATCACAATATACATACATAATTGAGATTTAAGGTAGTTGCTTTTAGGGGTGCTCACTTATATTTTTGATGACTAAGGTGAATATATAAAATAGAAACAACAAGTTTAATATATATATATATGAAAAGCAGAATTAATTATATATCTATTGACTAAATTGTGGACAGATACATTTTGTTCTAATTATTTGCATTGTTACACAATTCAATTCAAAACAACTATTCATTTAGTGGAAAGACACCACTTTCTAAGCAATAGGTATATGATATTCATTTTGCTTTTCAGTTCTTCTCTCGATCTCTACCTACTATTTATGACTGAGACTCTGATCTCTTTTACTATACCCAAAAAGAGTAAATGTGTATTTTCAGCAAATCTTATTTTCAAAAATAAAGCTGGCAGATCTGCCCTCATTGAAAGAAAGCATATTGACTGATTTGCTAGCCATTGTAAGCAAATCTTCAGGGTACAAAGATTACTTAGAATACCCATCAAGATGCCAAAGGCTTGATTCTGGTTCTCTAGTGCTATCTCTCTGGTCCCAAATCTGGTTCTCTAGGAGCAAAGTTTGATAAATTTGGTATCTAAGGTTCTTCCTTTAGACTGTAAGAAGAAAGCCTGGATTCAAGGACTAAAAGCTTATATTCACATTGAATTTTCATAACTATAAAACTTAAAGTGTAGGAAGGTTTTCAAAGAATAAATGTTGAGGGAAGTTATCATGACACTTGTTTACTCTAAGTGCTGTTAAAATCAGTTTGTCATGTTTCAGCTCATCTGCATGTTCTCTTAATTCTAATCAATTCAACAGTGCAAGCCATTAAGAATGTGAATTTATGGGGCCAGAGCGATAGCACAGCTGTAAGGCATTTGTCTTGCAAGTATCCAACAGGATAGACCCTGGTTCGAATCCCAGCACCCACATGGTTTCCTGAGGCTGCCAGAAGTGTCTCCTGAGCACAGAGCAAAGAGTAACCCCTGAGCGCCGCTGGGTGTGACCCCCAAACAAACACAAACCAAAAAAGAAATGTGACTATATTGGGTCAAAGTCTATCTTATAATTAATAAAATAGTTTTCAAAAGACTCCAATTAATAAATTTTTATATATTAAAGGTGGGAACAATGCTTTTATTTTTTCCCTCTATCAGATATCCTTGTTACATGCCAAAAAAGAGTTTACTTTCTTTTTTTTACTCCAGTACTTCTGTTAGAAGCAACAAAGTATTACAAGCTGTCATAGAAGTTTGGAAGGAAAAAAATGATATTGTGAAGTAGAATCATCCTGTATACACATTTTAATAAGACAGAATTTGAGTAAAACTATCTGGAAACTAAAGTTAGAGGGATTTTTCAAGAAATAGAACATTTAGTGATACAAGCTGACAAACAGAGGTCAGAAGAAAAGAGAACCGCCTATACGTAACTGATAAATTGAGACAAGAAAAAATAATTTTAAAAGATTTTGGTGTGGCATACCCTAAAATCAAGAGGAATATAAAAGTTCTGATGAAAAGGAATAAAGAGGAGAGAGATAGAGTACGTTTGTAAGATTAGGCAGCATCAAAGTGATGACATTTCCAATTATTATCTATATTCTTGGAATAATGTGCTTTATTTACTTAGGTTCATTTGCTCTATTAACACAAAGATATTTGGCTAGAGCTTCATTATGTAAATATAATTATCATTTATAACTGGTAAGCATTTAGATTAGCAAAACCATTGTTTCACAAGCAAACATTATTTCCAAGTAATATCTGATTTTAATGATTTTTAAAACTTTATTCTTGAAAATTCTGGAGGAATAGCACAACCCTATAAGTAAGGTTTTTCTTTGTATGTGGCTCACCCTGTTCAATTCCTGGCACCCATATTGTCCCCATGTATAGCCCGGAGTAAACCCTGTCTCTTTTAAAGCAATTTTGAAATATGCAATTGTGATCTAGGTCCTATAATATTTCGTGCTGATAACTTTGGATATGATCATGATATTGAGATGAGGTTTTATCTCAATTTGTATACCTCTTTATAACTTATACTGTGATCTTAGATGCTTTTTTTTTTACAAGAGTTGATGATATGCTGGTTTTTTAAATGAGTAAATTGAGGACAATTATATGATAATGGTAGGACACAAGGTAGGCCATAATATATAATGTCCCTTGAATCAATTAATGTTTAAATGAAATACATTGTATATATGTATACTTTCTATAGAAAAAATTGTCATGGACCCAAGGATGTGGCTCAGTGATAATACGTTTCTCTAATTATTCAGCACTATCCCACATAGCTAAGCATAATCATTTGTAATCCCCAGCAACCCATAACGCCATGGACACCACAATCCACAGATGCCACAATAAATTGAGTTACTCCTGGAAAGAACCACCACAAACCAGGTGAGCACAACAACCAAATGTGTGGCTCTTGTGAGTCACTAAAACAACAAAAGAAAGGGACAAGGAATAAAGGTTTCCACTGTGACGATCATTGTCCATTAAATAGCAGTAATGCATGGCCTTGTATCCCCCTCTCCCAAAACTTACTAAAGTTTATCCTGAAATTTAAAGATAGAAAGGACCACCATCCTTCAATTCCTGAACGATGTGACACCACTGATTGACATAAACCCAGCTCAGGCCTCTAAAAGAGTGCAGGAAAGACAAGCCAAGTCATAGTCCAAATTAGTGCAGCTGTTCCTGCAGCTAGAAAAGCACAATGTGGTCTTTGACTGACCTTTCAAAGCCCTGTGTAGTTTGAGTTCTGATGGCACTTGTTAAAGAAGAACAGGGCGGTACCGAGCTGTCAGGCTGGAACGCTGACCAACATGCTGCCTCTGACATGTAAATCACCCTGAGAGTGGGGCCCAGAACTTGAAAATGGAAGTGTCATCCAGACTTGATCCATCATAGACTAATGCAGAAATAAACTTCCGGGTTCATCCTCACCTTTGCAGAAAGAGATGTAATGGTAGAGATAATATTTTTGGAGTTTACTCCAAGGATTAAAAACAGGCTGAATATTTTTTAACATTCCCTTTTTATCTTAAATATAACCACGTTCCCATACCTCTCCTAAATGCTACATATTACTAGTTTCAGAAGATAGGAAACTGAGAGCAAGGTTAGTCAATACTATAACACCTCCTCACCACCAGGAAATGTCTCTCTGCTGCCTATTATCTTCAAAACTGTTTTTCCCCAAACCTCCATTTATCTTACAGCATGTCTTGACTGATTTTTTCCTCATATAAGTAATTTGACAACATATTTTATATCCTGTGAAGTTTAACTTATCCATTTTATGTAGAAATTGATCATATCATTTCTTAAGAACTTCATTGATCATTACTAGCAAATGAAAGAAGTAAAACTAACAGTCTTCCATATTCAATAATAACTTATTAGCAATTCTTGAAAATACTGACCAGGACAAAGTCATGATATTATTAAGTTGATACATGTCTTTCCCTTTTTTTCTTTCCTTTAGTTTTTTTGGGCCACACCTGGCGGCACTCAGGGGTTACTCCTGGATCTGCGCTCAGAAATCGCTCCTGGCTTAGGGGACCATATGGGATGCTGGGGTATCGAACTGCAGTCTGTCCTAGGCTAGCGCATGCAAGGCAGACGCCCTACTGGCCCCTCTTTCTCATTTTGATTCCTATTATCATAAGTCATGCAGAACCGTCTATAGCAGTTACTCATAAATGTGTCTGTGATTTTTTTAAGTACTTTTTATTCATTAGATCTAAAGTGGGCATTATATTCTGCACCTATATTCCTTGGTAAAGTTGATACTGTTGCTTCATGAACTCCCTTTAGCATAAAGGACCTTGAGCTGGAGCAAGAGGAGGTGAGTACCATAGTTAATTATTATTATAGTTATTTATTATTAATTATTAAAATTGCTTAATAATTTATAATATATGGTAAAATTGAGCTCATGCTACCAGAAGTCTAATTGTGTTTTATAGATACCTATCAAATTAGAATCAATAGTTCATCAACATAAATGTGATCTGGATTTCCCAACTTTTACTTTCTGTAGCTTGTAAGACAGAGAAAATTATCTCTCTATATATAATATAAAGCTTTCTACTTATTCAAAATCTTTGATTTCTAAAAACAAGACTTGAAGAACATGATTACAAAGTTATTAAAAGTTGTATTTTAGATACATACTGCTATTCTTTTCTTTTAAATCTGGAATTATTTTAATTTTAATTTTTTTAATTTTTATTTTGACCAAAGTGGATTACAAATCTTTCACAGTAATTTTTTAGGTACATAGTGACATTGAATCAGGGGCATTCCAACCAAAATGTTGTCCTCCTTCCACCCCTGTTCCCAGCATGCATCCCATATCCCCCTTCTTTCCACCTTGGTTGCTGATGTAAGTGGTCCCATCTGTGGCTAGCATGTTGCAGACTGGGTGTCAATTCTGTTGTCATTGGCTTTGGATTTGGTGTTTATATCTGATCATTTATTTATTTTGACTTAATGTTCATATGACTGTTTCGTTTGGTTTCTCCATTTTCCCCCTCAATTTGTGAGGCGAAATAAGATGGTTCAAATTATGTGGTTCTGTTTGAAGAAAAGAAAAAAATATATAATAAAATGGGGCAAAATCAAACGAGCAAAAATGGGCAGAGTCCTTCTAGAGGCTATAAATATCAGTTTAAGAGAAGAAAGGGAAAAAGGGAGAAACATAACAACAATACTAAAAAAAAAAATTAAAAAAGAAATCAAAGAAAAAACTTGAAAAGCACCACAGCAATAAAGACACCAACCAGACAGTAACCACGGTCTGAAATAAAAAACAAAACAAAGCACACACAAAAAAGAAAACCTATGGGGGGGCACAAGCAACAAACAACAACAATAGCAAAACCAAAAAAAAATTATTTGTGCTTCCCTTTCTCTTTTTTTTCCTTGCATAGGCACAGTAAATATTGGAGAAATTAGAAAGGGAATTCCCTTGGCCAAATATCAGTGGTCGGCAATCTTTTTTTTTTTCAACTGAGCTAAATCTTGCCAAAACCACGATTGAAATTTATTTTGAGAGCCACACATTGACAGAGGCTAGGAGCAGAGTCCTGACTCCTGGAGCGACCTTCCGGCACACAGAAGAGCCAAATGAAAAGTGTAAAGAGCCGCATGTGGCTCGAGAGCAGCAGGTTGCCGACCATTGGAAGAGATACAGGGTTTTTCTGCCCTTGAAGTATACTATCATGGGAATAACTACAGGCTCCATACATGTTCCTTTATGCTCCCCTTGCTCCTTTGGTGAATGTCTGGAAACTTTCTGCTCCATCGTGGATGATAAAATCCTGCCTCTGTAGCTAGAGATCTTGGTATTTGCACAGGTCAAAGGATGGAGCCTAGGATGGAGTTTTTCTAGGAGTTCTGTTCCATCATTGTTTTAATCGGTCTTCTGTAGTTGGTGGTCTTGGTTTTTACCCTGAAGCTTAGGATAGAATCTTTCCTTATGTTTCCAGAAGATCTGCTCAGTTGCAGTTGACTCATTCAGATCTCTGGAGTTAAAGATCTTGATTGTTGTACAGATCATAGGCCAAGGCCTAGATTAGGACCTTTTTTTTATTGGTCCCAGAGAAAGTTCTACCCAGTCATGGTTATCACAGTCAGTCTTTTGTAGATATTGAAATTATCTTTTGTACCAATCAAAGAATGCCATGTCTTCTGAATTCATCTTATCCTTAGGAGGTGAGATAAGACAATGTGCTCTTAGTCCACGTTGTTACCATTTCCTCATTATGAGGATATTGTATCAAAACTGGTGTATGTTGGTGTCAGAGCAGTATTAAGAATGTCCCAGAAGGACAAAAGAGCCAAGAACTTGAAATGGAACAAAGACAGTCTCTTCAACAAACTGGATAGTCACCTGTAAGAAATTAAAAGTTGACCCATACCTCACACCTTACACAAAAGTCAACTCAAAATGGATTAAAGGCCTTGAAATCAGACCCAAATCCATAAAGTTTATTGAGGAAAAATAGGCAGAACACTCAAAGACCTATTTATCAATAAAGTCTTTGAGGCTAGAATGCCAATGGCAAGAACTTTAGCATAAAATCTAAATAATTGGAACTACATCAAACTAAAAAGTTTCTGCAAGGCCAAAGAAACCCTACTTAATGTAGAAGACAGTTAACGAAATGGGAAAAAACTTTGCACTTAACATGTCTTTATAAAGGGCTGATATCTAAGATATGCAAAGCACTCAGAAAGGTGAGCTCCAAAAAAATCTATAAAAAATGGGGAGAAGAAATGAGTAGTCATTTTCCTGAGAAAGAATGAAAGATGGCCAACAGACACATGAACACATGCTCACCTTCACTCATCATTAGGGAAATCCAAATCAAGACAACAATCCTTACACCATTAAGGATGGCTCACATCAAAAATGACGGGAACAATCTCTGTTGGCGGGGATGTGGTAAGAAAGGAACTGCTGGTGGAAATGCTGCTTGGTTCAACCCCTATGAAAACAGTGTGGAGAGTGCTCAGTAAACTCAGAATTGAGTTGCTATATGATCCAGCAATTGCTCTTCTGGTATTTATCCCAAAGACAGAAGAACATTCATCCCAAAGTATGTGTGCACTCCATTATTTGTTGCAGCATTCAGTACAATAGCCAAGATTTGTAACCAACCTCGAATTCCAACAACAGATGAGTGGATCATGAAGATGTGGTATTTATACACAATGGAATACTACATAGCAGTTAGAAATGATACAATCATAGACTTTGCAGCAACGTCAATGGATTTACAAAATATTATGTTAAATGAAGTAAGTCAGAAGATAAAGGATAAACACAGAATGATAGCACTCTTCTGAGGTACTTAGAATATACACCATATATACATTTAATAGTCCAGGAACAAATACAACAGTCTAATAGGGTAGAAACTCCAAGCAAGTGAGCAGGTATATAATCAGCCTTTTACTGCAAAGGCCTATAATAATGTCTTAGGAATATTATACAGGGTTACAGGTGAAGAATATGATTGGAAGCCAGAGACTCCAGTGGAAGCTTTTTCATAACCATGTGCCTTAATGTCTTAATATTACTAGATTTAAAATAAGCTCTCAGCTTCTCTGTCCACAGGGGTTCTTGGATAAAAAGGGTGGATACCCTAACTTGATACCTCGGTGCTCAGTCACACTAGATAACATATACAGTTTGCATTATGAAAATGTCTAGATAAAGCATTCCAATATAACCTTTTTTCCTCTGGTTTATAGTCTCTATTAGGACCTAAAGCATGTGACCATCCAGACCAATGAAACAATCAACTGTGAACAACAGTTGATTACAGAATTTACTACTCATCAAATACATTTGGGTAAATTAACATTTCCTTTCTCTCTCCTTTCTTCTCTCTTGTCACTACTTCTTTCTTTCTCCCCTTTCTTCTTCTACCTCTTCTTCCTGATCATCATCATCTTGATTTATTAATTTTTAACCTTACTTGTACTATATTTTACCTATTTTTCTGTTCTCCTCTTATCTTTTGCTCTTCCTCTTTTTCTTAAGCTATACGTAAGTTAATTATTTATCTTTATTCAATCAGTCTTCAAGAACTCTGACCCATCCCATTAGGTCAGACCTCTAACAACATATTAAGTACAGATCAATATTGTATGTTTTTATGTGGGCATGAATACATAGAGAGAGGACTCCTCTCAGAGAGCGAAACTTAAATTGTAAGCAATCAATGCCTATAATGTATATTGCCCCTCCTACATACTATCCCCTCTCCCTCCCTTCAGAAATCCCACTATCTCTTCATCCCTCAAACCCAACCTGGTATCTCATCTTATTAAAGCTCTTTACCCTCAGTTCTTAACCCATTAGGTATCAAGACCAACCTCCTACCCCAATAAGCCATTACCCAGCACCCAAGCAAAGGGACAGCCACTCAGACACACACCTCGTCCCCGGCAAGAAACTACAACCAACAGCCCTGCTGACTCATGCTGTGTGGCCCTCCTCACCTCTCCCAAATGTGAACTATTGTTGGATATAGGACTCAACTCCAGAAAGTTCCCCAGCACAAGAACTCTACCTGAGACCTCTCTGCCACAAATCTTTTCTAAATCTCAAGAAGACCAGGGTGTATGATGAAAATGTGTCCTGCATCCCATATCCCACAAGAAAATCTCAAAAGACAATAAGGAAGCCTATATTTCCTTTATAGGTTTAAGACCTATATAATGCTATCTTTTAACCTGTTTATCCCATATGGAAGGTAATCTCCTGCATCAGTTTCTTCCCTTACTATTTTTTAAACTTATTTTTATTTTTTTTCCTTTATATATGTGAGTATATGCATATATATTGTCTCATTTCTGTTTTCTCTTCTGCCTTAACTCCACCTGTATTGGTTCTACTTGATACAAAAACCTAAAGAAAAAGTCTTGCCGAGAATAATAGCTCTCATCAAAACCAGGGCACAGAGATGATGGAGCCTGACACTCTCAACCCTAAATGCACCAGCAATATAATATACCACCATTTTTTCTAAAGGCATACTAAAAAAGGGGAAATTTTATGTATCAAAGCAAGCTCTTATCTACTATGGATAGGAACTCATATACTTTAAAGACAGGGGCACCTCCCACCTTGAACATATGTCACGTGGTCCTAATTTTGACTCCATGTGATTAGACAGTGGCCGTCCAAACCTGAACCCTAGATCTCAGACATAGAACTGACACAGTTCTCCGAAACAGCTTCAAGAATAATGTTCTACTTTTATGCACATTCTGTAAACAAAGAACTAGGTGATTCTCTTAATATGAAATGTTTAACCCACAATTCAGAATGAAATTATGTGAGCAGGAGAGTTATACTTAATTATTTGAGATCTAACTGATCAAGTACTGAAGACAGCTATGAAATGACACACCATTTAAAAAATACTTTATTTAGGGGGCCGGGCGGTGGCGCTGGAGATAAGGTGCCTGCGCTAACCTAGGACGGACCACGGTTCGATCCCCGGTTCCCCATATGGTCCCATATGGAGCGACTTCTGAGCGAATAGCCAGGAGTAACCCCTGAGCATCACCGGGTGTGCCCCCCCCCCAAATACTTTATTTAAATACTGGTTTCAAAAATTGTTCATAATTGAGGTCATGCAATGTACACTATCCTTTACCAGTACACAGATCCGCTTCCTACCACCACCCTCACCTAACTCTGAGGCAGACATTTTACTTTTCTCTCTCTCTTTCTTTATGTTCTCTATTAGATGCAGTGGTTTGCCTAACTGTTAATAAAGGGGTACCATGTATATCACTTTATCCCCTTTCAGCGCCCAGTCCTTGTCTAGAATGATCATTTCCAACTATCATTGTCATAATGTAGCTTTCTCTACCCTAACTGCCTCGATCTTTGTGGCAAGCTTCCTACTATGGATTGATCCTCCTGGCTATCATCTCTTTTGTCTCTGGATATTATTATCATACTATCTTTTATTTTTCCTATATCCAACAATTGAGCGAGACTATTCTATGCCTATCCCTCTCTCTCTGACTCATTTCACTCAGCATAATAATCTTCGTGTCCATCTATGTACAAGCAAATTTCATGACTTTATTTTTCCTAACAGCTGCATATTATTTTATTGTGTAGTTGTACCATATTTTTTCTAGCCACTGATCTGTTCTTGGGCACCTGAGTTGTTTCCAGATTCTGCCTATTGTAATTAGTTCTGGGCCAAACACTGAAATGTGGAGGGCTTTTCTATATGGTGGTTTGAGGTTCCTAGAGTATATTCCTGGACTATATAGAAGTTCAATTTCTAGTTTTTTGAGGAATACCCATATTGTTTTCCAAAGGCTAGATCAATGTAAATTCCCACAAGCAGTCAATAGGAGTCCCTTTCTCCCCACATCTGTGCCAGCACTGGTTGTTTTTTGTGACGTGAAAATGGCACACTTTTGAATGACATCTCTCAATCACTCTGGGAGTGATAAAATGAGCCTGTCAACCACCCAAAGTGGAAGACCTATTTGCTCACAACACTGAGTATTGCATGGAATCTTGAACATACTTAAGTTGAGAATGTACAAGGAGAAAATTAGCATAACTATTGTAAAAAGCAAAGCTTTTTATAAAATGATCTAATCATATTATATCACTTCATAATATGACATCAGTGTCCAGAGACAGATTTAATATGATTCAGAAATTGAATTCTATGGCACATATTTATAGGCCAGGCAAGACACATAAAATCCTTTCATTTAGTTGTCAGTCTACACTTATTTTGTTTTTCTATTAAATATAGTTTTTTAAAAGTATGTAATCTCTTCCAAATAACTATCACATTGCTCAAGTAAAAATTGAATCTATAGTCCTGACCTATTTTTTTTTTTTTGGTTTTTGGGCCACACCCGGTGACGCTCAGGGGTTACTCCTGGCTATGCGCTCAGAAGTCGCTCCTGGCTTGGGGGACCATATGGGGAACCGGAGGATCGAACAGTGGTCCGTCCTAGGCTAGCGCAGGCAAGGCAGGCACCTTACCTCCACCTATTTTTTAAAATGTGAGCAATTGGAACATTTATCAGTGCTACAATAGTTAGAAAACATTTGAATCTTGAAGCCATTTTAAAATACATGTTCATTAAAAGTCCATTAATAATTTTATGGTTTCTTTTCTCATACAGTCCTTGCACTTAATTTAACTTTTGTGCAGGATATTGTGGATAATAATTGTTTGCAAGTCTGCCTACTTCTGGTAGAATGGGAATTCCACTGAAGCAGTGTTCAGGTGACCACTCCTGCTGATACAACTGACGAGGTAGCTCAATGCTAGAATCCTATAATTCTGGGGATCACCAGGTCATTCTATTATTGTCAGTAGACTCTACGATTACATCCAGTGTCCAAATAGAGTTCTAGCAAATGCTATTTATATGTGTTCTGGCTGGTGAACTATCTCATTGGTCCAAGTTTGTCTCTTTTAACTAGTCTGTAAATTCTTCAATGGAATTTTCACTACCTGGGGACCGGGCGGTGGCTCTGCGGGTAAGGTACCTGCCTTGCCTGCACTAACCTCGGTTTGATCCCCTGGTTCCCCATATGGTCCCTCGTGCCTGCCAGGAGCGACTTCTGAGCAAATAGCCAGGAGTAACCCCTGAGTGTCACCGGGTGTGGCCAAAAAAACAAAAAACAAAAAAAAAAAAAAAAAAGAATTTTCACTACCTAACTAATCATCAAACTTGAAATTGGGCTTGTCAGAACTCAATACATCATGTTGATTAAATTTTGCAAATAGCAAACAAGCAATTGCAATAGCATCCTTAGTTTTTTCTGGTTTTGTCTTTCACTGATTTCCATTACACTTCCAATCAATATCTATAGAATCCAGAGTAGTATCCAAAGTGTGAATGGCTATTGTTTGTTGTTCCTCTTTACTTAAGGTAAGTGCACATCTGTCTATTTGTAGGCATTTTTCTTTCCTCATTAAGATATGTTGGATTTTAGTAGAATCAAATTCTGAAAAGAATTGAAGTTAACCTCAAATTTTCAGTTTTAGTTATCCAAAGTTTGAGATAAATTTTAGATTTTTGTTTAACTTTAGACTTATCTCCCTTAGTAATTCTTATCTATATCTTCAAATCTAGCATTTGCTAATACTTTGGGAATTACTTTGGGACTTTGGTAAGAACAATAAAAAATTGACCTCATATGAAAGATAAAGTAACCCATGGTTACATTCTAAGTTTTTTCTGAATGATTGCATTCAGGTACTGTGCTTAATGACTCAGTTTAAGATTTTAGAACTAGATTTAAAATTTGTGATTTGCAAAATCAATAAACACAGTTCACTGACCTCAAATTTAAAGAACACAGTGACTATGGGGAGAAACTTAATCAAGTGCAGGGGTTATTAAGTAAACATTTATTTACTTAACTACAGAAAATAACAATTTTAGAAGGTTGGTGAGAGTAATGTGCATATAAGAAACTAAGTTGACAAAAGAAAGAGAAAAACAAACTATGACTATAGATATACTTTTTAATAGAAATATGTAAACTACAAATGGACTCCATATTATTTTTTCTTATAGTCAAAAGCATACAAAGAACAGATAAAATATAAATAATGCATTGCACTGACTTGAACACATAAAATTTGCATTCTAACATGCAATCAGTGTTTTAAACTACCAATGGAGTACACTTAATGTTATACTTTATAATGTACAGAGAGGTAAAAAAGAAAAATATCAATTTCATTCATATTTTAACTACCACAGGACTCAGGTAAGTCTTATGAAAAAATGAACGGAAAGATAAAGGAAGAAAATAGTACCAACAAAAGACTGAAATGAAGTCATCAGTGGAGGAACCAGAATGAAAATTGCTCCTTAAAAGAACAGTAAACACACAAAGTTGAGATACTAAGAAAGAACTTGAAAGGCAGAGCAGAATGAAATAAAATCTGTCAAATGTGAGGAGAAAGGCTACTAGTATTAGCTCTCACTGTTCAAATTCTAATATTGTAGTGTTTGATCAGTAGTTCTCCCTATTCTTAAGAGTGTTTCTTAAAGGACCTACTTTATAACTACCTCCAACAATGAGTTGTAGGGTTCCCTATCCCCACTTTGAGAGTAGAAAGTTTATTTTCTAGAAGGATGTCAAGTTACTCTACACTCAGATGGGAAGGCAGGCTGATTGGAGATACAGCTGAGGTCAGTGACTGGACAGCAATCTGTCATGAAGGCCAGCCTGTCATAGCCAGGCCCTAGCGATGCAAACAAAGACGCCTGCCTATTATTTTCCAGAGGCCTTTAAAGCACCTTGGGGCTGCAGCTCTGTGCGGGATCATGAGCTTCCGTGTGGGACCACCTGCCAGGAACTGTACATGGGCCTGACCTCTCCCAAACTAATGTGAATGACTTCCGAGAGGTAGTCCCACACAAGGGCTTCAAACGAGGGAAGAAAGAGAGGAGATTTATAGCTCTACAATATCTCTCCCTTTTGAAAATGAAATGGCTCATTAAGGGGGAAAGGGACTTGGCTGAAAGGGCCTGTCCCCAGGCATGACCAGTTCAACGTTCATTACACAGTGCAAAAGCTGGGACCGGTCCAGGCAAGTCCGTAAAGAAATGAAGAGATTGCTGTTATTTAATGACAGACACACAGGAGTTCCCTCAAGACTTCTCCCATCCATTTAGGAAAAAAGCTTTCACTAAATGATTTTTATTCCCCTGAATTAAAAAATATATACACTTGCCTAGAAGCCAAGGGGGGAAGCAGAAGACAATTCAAGAAACAGCACTGAGAAATATACTGTGTTCTAGTCTGGCAGAATCCCACTTTAAGTTGGAGAATTCCATGAGCCATTTAAAAGTGCCTCCGTATGAAAAGAGAACTGGTATTTCTGTCCTAAGTTCTAACTTTAATCCCCCATACCTGACAAAATGGCTTAGCTATTCTTAAAATGTTGGCTGTTTTCTTTAATTACTGAAAAAATCAAGTATTATGGCAATCACGGTTGATGCCAGGATTGCATGAGCACATTTGACTTACACTGCCAAGTGACCTCTGTCTTTTTTTCTGATGGGCTCTTAACTTACAGAACTTCATCTTGAGAAAAACATCACCTTCTCAGAGTATGGTGTCTCCTTCTGAGTTTTGAGGGACAAAGAGATGCTCTGGGCAGAAAGATTAAGGTTCAATTTCAGAGTTCCACCAGGGAAAATCCATACACAATGAAAACACAGACAAGAGAGATTTGCACAGCTTTTAACTTAGGTCAAAAAAAACATGTAATTTGTTAAGTAAGAGGGCACTAACACGTGCCATGTCACGCTGGATTTTCTTGAAAAATAAAAAAAAAATAACAAAGTTAAACTTTCAGTCAACCTGAAAATATTAGCTTTTTATGGGGGCAGGGTGGAACGAATGGAACAGCAGCAGCTTTTTTTTTTCTTTCTTGATTGCCCATTTTCTGAGTCTCTCAGAGAAAGAATGATAGGGAGTAAGAGTGAAGCAAATAGGAATAAGAAATAGGGTCAATATTTGGGGTAATATTAAAGGTAGTGTACATGGCGAAAGCTAGTTTTTATGATATTGACCAAATATGTGATAGGCTACCACTGAGATGCTGTTTTCTGTCTGAAACATGAATTATTTTTTAACTAAAGGAGTCATTAATACACGAACTGTTATGGAAAAGCAGTGTTTTATCACTCTAACTTTGAATTATAAATTGCACCAGATTTTGGAGAGAAAATATTTAATTATAGAAACTGTTCCTCTAATGCTGAATGTACTATATGATTCTCATTGAAATTTTTCCTTCATTATATATAAATTATGCCATCCAAATCAAAAATTTTCTCATCTTGTTTTTAATTGTTGTGACTTCTTTATAATTAAAAATGAATATATTGTCCAGAACTAATCAGAAAGGCCCGTCTCTTCCTTGTATTGCTCCTGTTATCTTTAGTCAATTCTTCTAACATGGATTTTAAAATTGTGATGAAGATAATAGTAACAGAATATTTAATATCTTTGGAAGTTAGAGGATCTTAATTTAAATCTAAAACAAACTCTTTTATTCTCTACCATTGTTTTCTTTGGAGGGTGGGGTAGGAGTCCAACTTGACAATCATCAGGGCTTATTCCTGGCTCTACACTCAGGAATTACAGTGACTACCATCGATTTCTTCCTTTTCATCTTTCAATATTTTATCTGGCCTCAGTATAGAAAGATCGTGTTTAAAAAAAAAAGTCAATTCTATTGATGTTCCAGATTTTATGACTGGACATAAATGGTAGGGAAAAATGGTGAACCCATCAATAATCCTGTGCTTTTGACCAAATGAAAGTCCAGGGAGAGATTACTCTACTTGTGCTTGCACTCCTTCTCCTTGTGCCTCATGACATAGCTGAAATGTGAAGGGATTTCTGCCCCCAGAGTCCACACAAAGAGCATCGGGAATAAAAAAGGTTGACTATTTCTATACAGGCCTGCCTTTGTGCTCCATGTGGGGCTTGATCCTTGTGGCCGAGAGCTCAGTAGATGCCAAGGAGATAGATGTGATGTGTTAGCCTCATCCAGGGCAGCAGCTGAGCCACTTTCACACAGACAGGCAGGTACAGAGTCTGGTAACAGATGAGAACCCCTGGGGAGCCCTTGACTATGGAGAATGAAAAATCAAAAGAAACCATATTGGACACAGATACAAAGGGAGTCCCCTGCTCCCTTTCTCTCTTCCCTTGTTCCCTTTCTCCCCTTGCTTAGGAAACATCAATGAAAGTGGCAAGCTGTCTTTCCCCTGGAAGTATTTGAGTGCACTGGGACTCCAGATGCTATTCTATGCAAATGCTTCCACCCTTTCCTGCCTGGGGAGATATTCTACACATCCATTTTCTGTCTTTTCTGGAAGAGAAATTGAGAGGTAAACATTTCCCAGACAATGATTTCTTCTGCTTTCTTCCCTGTGAGTGGGGATACAGTCCTGCAGAAGTATAGGTGATTTTGCTTAAGTCAAAATATCAGATATTGGTGAAGGGGGGGTGTTCTTTTTATATGACTGAAACCCAACTACAAACTTGTTTGTAATCATAATGTATACATAAAGATATTGTTAGTTTTTTTTGTTTTGGGGCCATACCTAGTGATGCACAGGGTATTACTTCTGGATATGTGCCCAGAAATTGATCTTGGCTTGGGGGACCATATGGGATGCAGAGGATTGAACCCAGGTCCTTCCTGGGTCAGCACATATAAGGCAAATGTTCTATCACTGAACCACCACTCTGGCCTCAAAGATATTATTTTTTTTAATTCTATAAGATAATAAGTAAAAGATATCTTACTTTTGTAAGTATCTTACTTTTGTAACTTTTGTAAGAGATATCAAGATTGATTGTGTTGTAGTTGAAAAAAAAAGAATGTCAGATGTGAGTGAAATAGGTGAGTGTTAGAGACCAAGATCCAGTGGGAGTCTATAAAAAACATGGAAAATACCAGAACTTTTGGTCTCAAATTTAGATATAGAGGGTAAAGATATATAAACATTTTGGCACTACTACATTCTACTTTCATGGTAAAATAACTAAAATTTATACTTTATTGCTAAAAATGAGCCCTCCTTTCCTTTTCTTATTTGCTCTCAACAAACTCCAACATGAATTTCTTTCATTTACTTTACATGACCTCTTTATTTTTAATATTTATATAATTTTTATTATTTTTTAATAATTTTTATTGTGACCAAAGTGACTTATGAATCTTTCACAGTAATATTTAAGGTACATAGTGACAATGAGTCAGGGCCATTCCCACCACCAGTGCTGCCCTCCCTCCACCCCTGTTTCCAGCATACATCCCATATATCCCTCCTCTGCCCCCCTGAACTGCTAGTGTAACTGGTCCCCTCTGTGTATAGCTTGTTGTGGATTGACATAGATTCTGTTGTTGGCTTTGGGTTTGGTGTTTAAGTCTTATCACTTTTTATTTCCACTCAATCAGTCAATGTTAATTCGACTGTTTGGTCCTGGTATCATCCATTCCCCCACCCGACCCCCAATTTATGAGGCAGAACAAGATGATTCAAATTATGTGGTTCTGTTGGGAAAATAAAGAAAAGAAAAAAGAAAAGAAATAAAAAACTGGGAGGAGTCCATCTAGTGGCTATAAATATCAATTAAAAAAAAAAGAAAAACATGTGCTCACTTCGGCAGCACATATACCAAAAAAAGAAAAACATAACAAAAAATAATGATAAACCAGCAACTACAGAAAAGCACAACAGCAACAAAAAGACAACAACCAAATAATAAACATGATAATAAGAAAGAAAGAAGGAAATAAAGAAAAAGAAAGAGAAAGAAAGAAAGGAAGGGAAGAAGGGCTGGTGTGGCAAGGTTTGGTGCTTCTTTATTTTTTTATTTTATTTTTTTGCAAAGTCACAGTAAATATTGAGAAAATTAGAAAGGGAATTTTCTTGACCTAAGAGATACAGGGTTTCTTCACCCTTGAAGCATACTGTCATGGGAACAACTACTGACTCCATATGTGCTCATTTTCACACCCCAAGATCTTTTTATGGTGCCAGGAAACTTTCCACTCAGTTTTAGATGATAAAATTAGGCCTCTGTAGCTAGATATCTTGGTCTTTGTGCAGGTCATAGGATGAAGTCTAGAATAGAGTTTTTCTTTATGGTTCTAGAAGTTCTGTTCCATCACTGCTGTTGTAATTAGTCTTCTGTAATTAGTGGTCTTGGTTTTTGCACATATCCTAGGATGAATCCCAGGATAGAGTCTTTCATTTTGATTCCAGAAGTTCTGCTCAGTCTCAGTTGTCAAAGTCAGACCTCTGGAATGAGAGATCTTGGTTATTGTACAAATCCTAGGCAGAAGCCTAGGCTAGGGTGTTTCTTATTGGTCCCAGGATAAGTTCTGCCCAGTCATTTACATGCCCTCTTTATAAAGGGAAAACTAACTTATTCCAGCCATATTGAATACATCTAAAACTAATGCAAAGAATAACAACCTATTAGAGGGATTCTGGGATATGAAATAATTATTGTCAGGTTGAAGGGCAGGTAGATACTATATGTCTAAATGGTTTCTAAAAGTCCACAAATTTGCACTTCAGTTTACCTCCTGCTTTAACCCATACCTATATTAAATATAAGCTAGAAATAAAACTCAGGCACTAGTCAATCTTAGGTTGAAAGCACTAGACTATTAATATATATTTAGAATGTTATATATCTTAGGGCCAGAGGGATGGTAAAGTAGAGAAGACACTTGCCTATGTTCAGTCCCAGGCACTGTATAAAGTGCCTTGCATCCTACCAGGAGTGATTCCTGAATGTAAAGTCAAGAGTAAACCAGTATAGCACAAAACCACATTTTTTTATAAATGACCAAATATAGAATGTTTTGCTCATATTTACATTTTTATTAAATACTAATATGATTTACTAAGGAAAATGAAATAAAATCATTTTACTAAATAATAGAATATGCTAATGAAAATGAACACATTTGACCTATACATCAAAATTTAGTTTAGAAAATGTTTATAAAATTTTGAGACTTTTGGGGCCGGAGCGATAGAACAGCCGGTAGGGTGCTTGCCTTGCATGCGCTCGACCTGAGTTCGGTCACCGGCATCCCACATGGCCCCCCGATCATGCCAGAAAGGTGTCCTGAGCAAAGCTAGGAATAGCCCCTGAGCATAGCCCGGTGTGGCTAAAAAAAGACAAAAAAAAAAAAGACCAAAATATTTTGAGGCTTTTTTAAATCATTATTTATCATTCTATACTGTTACATTAAAGGAGTAAATCATTTGTCATCAAGAAAGAAATTTACCTTTTAAAGAACTTGAGAGTGTCTCTACTACATTTGTTTTCAATTACATATGCAAATGCTTCCCATCTCTACCTTTCCTTCCTTCCTCTCCTTTCTCTCCCTGTCAATTTTCTTTTTTCCATCTTCTTTCCACTTCTCTCCCTTTTCTACCTTTTTCTTCATTCTACTTTACTCCCATTTCCTTTCCTTTTTCTCACTTTTCTTCCTTTCTCTTTCATTCCTTCCCTTTCCTTCCCATTTTCTTTTTTTCTATTCCCTCTTTTCCCCTCCCCTTCTCTCTCCTCCTTTCCTGTCAATTCATTTCCTTCCCTCTTATTTCCTCCCTTCTCCTTTCATCCCCTCTGTGACCCTCTTATACTTTTCTTTCAATCTTCCCCTTCATTTCTGTTTTCTTGTGTGGTGGTTGGGGTTGCACCCTATGATACCAAGAATCCTAAATAAAGGGGCAGTCAAAATTATAGTCAACAAGTGATCATGTCAGGGATCAAGTCCTTGTAAGACAAATGGTCTTTCCCTGAGCTTTCCCTGCATCTCAAAAACATTATGTCTTAAACTAAGACTCTTACTGGGAGTTTATAATATGTGTGAAAAAAAATTGACCATTTTGAAAGATTAGTTTTCAGAGGTTTTCAAGCAGTCTTAAAAATTAAGAAGGAGTTTAAGTGATAGTACATTCAAAGGGCATTTGCCTTGCACAGGACTGACATGACCCAATTACTGGCACCCTGTATGGTCTCTTTGTACCACCAGGAGTGATTTCTGAGTGAGCCAGGAATAAGTCCTGACACCACCTATATGACCCAAAGACGAAGCAAAACAAAACAAAAGAAAACATAAAAAAAAGAAAAGAAAAGGGGGCCGGGAGGTGGCGCTGGAGGTAAGGTGCCTGCCTTGCCTGCGCTAACCTAGGACGGACCGCGGTTCGATCCCCCGGTTCGCCATATGGTTCCCCGTGCCTGCCAGGAGGGACTTCTGAGCGAATAGCCAGGAGTAACCCCTGAGCGTCACCGGGTGTGGCCCCCCAAAAAAAGAAAAGAAAAGTGAAGTAAAGTGGGTCTTTCCTTATTGATCTAGGAGCCCTGATTTGTTGCCCTGCCCATTGTGGAAACAGCATGAAGGAGAATCAGGGAATAGGTTCACCCAAACACAAATGTAATGATCATCGATTGTATTTTCTCACAGTCAGAATGGTTTCTGCCTCTGAGATAACAATTGCTTGGGGTTCAAAGCATGCATTTGTTACTGTTGTGCCAGAAATTTGGAATGACTCTGTGTCCTTGAAAGATAACAGTTTTGCTAGAAAAAAAACCATAAATGGGAGAGCTAATAAAGGGAGCTTTGTTGGTCATGAGACAATTTCTAAATGGTGAAGCATCCAGCCAATACAGAATATAGAACAAATGCTAAAGAGATGAGTGGGGAGTCTGATTTCATGCCTGGTAGACTTATGGTGTCATAATATGACAGTTTATACAGACATACTTAAGAGTATGCAAACTTATAAAGGGAAAATGTGGGTTATGTAGATGAGGAACATACAATAAATATATAATAACACAATGGACAGAAATGGAAAGGGAACATACCTGGGGTATGTAATTTAGTATGGTAATGAAGAAGATAACTGTAGGATGAGAGGGGCTCCACCTCTCTTGAGTCTCACTGACCAGTATCATCTAGTCAGGGCTCTTAAATTTTTCAGTACAATGGTATTTGGAAGGCTTTGTCTTGGTTCAAAGTATAAAAGAATATATAGGAAAGATTCGTCCCAGAGAGAGATTGTCATTTTCTCCAAACTAAACATTTCAGGCCAGTATGTCTTATTCTTTCTTGGATGAAGATGCAGTTTGGACCTCACCTAACATTATTTTGGGATGTCACTTGGTGATGCTTGGGGAATCATTGCTGTGTGGGGAACCCAACCTAAGTTACCTGCATTTTAATCAATCTCCTTACTCCCTGCGCTACCCATCAGGTTTCATCTTTTTCTTTCCTAAACCCAGAAAGCCAATGCAATTTTTAAGTGAAGGAAAGAGTTTATACAAATTTGAAAAATAT